>JALMQS010000140.1:7626505-7659589 GCA_024734495.1 Forficula auricularia | reverse complement strand
GAAAAATTAAGGATTGGATTGGAGAAAGGATTTGTAAAAATAAAAACAGCCAAATAATTGCATCAAATTTTATTTTATCTTAAGAAAATGAAACCGCGTTAATGTATGGTTAGTAGCAATCAGCTTTTGTGTAAATTAGTTAATACAACAAAATGTTTACTCAAAGTACCACACCACATTCTTTCCTCTTGTTTAGTTCCACATTCTTTTAAGGTTATGGAATTATTATAACACCCAGAGCATAATTCATAATTCTTAATCCTATCTATGCTGTATACCAACATGGTACCATTCTTCAAATCTTTACAGATATTATTAAGACCTGAAAAGATAATTAAAATTAAAAGTTCATTTTGCTGAGTGAAGTAGTGGGTCGATTCTAAAACGGAATGTAACATAAGCGCCCCACCGTAAATTTGTTTAATTACAGCGACAGATCGTTTGCATTGCTTTTCAGAATCTACTCATTGAAATTTATTTGGAAAATCGCGTGAGGAAAATAATCATGGTTAAAAACGATTTTTCTACATGTATCCGCCATTTTTATATCCAATGAGCAAAAAAACAAACAATGTTTGAGTGTGTTAATACTAGGTCCACCCGGGAGACGCCGCACATAGGGGTATTAGAGCTCAAAACTGGGCCAAAAGTCGATTTGGCAAAATCGCTCATATCAAAAAACTATTTACTACCTGAAACTTTTGAATAGTTGCCAGATAACGAGTCAGCCATTTTTTGTCCCCTAGTGCCATCTGGGATTAGTTATCTCAATTTCAATATTTTTTCCTTAGCACATGCATTCATTTTCGTCAACATTCATAGTTAACATTTCGAAGTGATTTTCTAAGTTTGTCTGAAACATCAACAAATTTTGTAGCATGGATATTTCTGAAGAACCCATGTGGGAAGTCTGAGACTAAACCGACATGATTGTATCGATCTGATATCCGACTGTTACCAATTATGAGACACATGGGTTTTACGATCACACGGAGATTGGCCTTAATATCAGATTGGAGTCAGAATGGTCAACTAACCGAGTTTCGGTATTTCGACCGACATTTCATCTGGCGGAGAATAGCCCAGTTTCAAAATGGATTTTTCAAACACGTGACTTCTCTTTGTTAATCAAATTGGCCCAGACATAACCTCCAAGTTTGATACAGATGTCATTTTACATATAGTCAGCAAAGAGTGTGTTCTATCCCTTATGATTATAATATTTATGTTGTTATAATGGTTGAAGAAATTAAAAATCCAGTTAAAAGTTTTGATAAAATAGTTAAAGAAAAAATAAAAAAATTCGATTATATTAACAGACAAAGAAAAATATTCACTCCCAGAAAAGAATCCACAATGTCCCAGATTATATTCTCTTCCAAAAATTCACAAGTCTGAAAAATTGGAAGATATTCCAATTAGACCTGTAGTTAGTTATACAAATTCATCAATTACAAAACTTGCCAAACATTTAAACAAAATATTTAAAGAAAAAACTAAATTCATCCCCAAAAACTCAATTAAAAACTCACTTGAATTAATAAATAAAATCAAAGATGTTGAAATTCCCGATAATGGTAAATTAATCTCTTTGGACATCACAAGCCTTTTTACAAATATTCCCCCAGAAGAAACTCAAGAATTAGTTAACAAAATCATTTTTAAATCCCCTAATTTACAAGCCAGAGAAAAACAAAATTTAAGCGAATTGATGAACCTCTGTATAAATCACAATTTCTTTCAATTTAATAATAAAATATATAAACAAAAAAATGGATTAGCAATAGGTAGCCCATTATCACCCCTACTAGCGGAAATATTTTTAGACAATTTCGAAACAAAATTTCTTAACGTAGAATACAAATATTTCAAATACATTCACTATTACTACCGGTATGTAGATGATATTATTTTACTCTGGACAGGTACAAAACGCGTTCTGGGTGAATTTATCAACAATATAAATTCTATCCATGACAAAATTAAATTTACCAGCGAAATCGAAAAAGATAAAACACTAAATTATTTAGATGTAGAAATCAAAATTTCAAATAAAAAACATACTTTTGGAATATTTAGAAAACCCACGACCACAGACACAGCTATAAATAATAATTCCTGCAGACCTATCACACACAAATTAGCAGGATTCCACTCAATGATTCATAGATTAACCAACATCCCTTTAGATAAAACAAATTTCAATAAAGAATTAGAAATAATAAAACAAATAGCCAATAAAAACGGTTACGAGGAAACTCTTATTGACAAACTATTAAAAAAGAAAATTGAAAAGTCAACTCTGAATCTGATTTATTCCCAAATGTCCGAGCCAGAATCAAAACCCAAATTAATAATCCCATACTATGGAAAAATTTCGGAAACTTTAAAATTAAAATTCAAAACTTTAGGATATCAAACTATTTTCAAATCCTCTAGAACATTGGGATCTGATATTAGCAATAATAAGAAAGACAAAATTCAAAAAATGGACAAAAAAGGTGTCTATTCCATAACTTGTGGAGAATGTGATTCGACCTATATAGGAAAAACAGAACGAAATTTAAACACGCGCATTTCGGAACACAAAAGGGTTTTTAAAGGGAGTTCAGGGCATAGTGCATTTGCAGACCATTTAATCTCCGAGAAACATTGTTTTCCAGATGAATCAAATATTAAATTAATTAGATCAGAATTAGATCCCTTAAAAATTAGTATTTTCGAATCGTTGGAAATTTTAAAATCATACAATAATTCACCAAAAAAATTCTTAAATCGAAAAATAGAAATTCCCGAAAGCTTTATTTTAAAAATAGCGGCTAAAATATAAACTTCACGAAAGCCACCTACAGCCAAAATAATAAAACAAGTACAAATTTCAATTCTGAACTTACCCACACTGTATATTTTCTTAACCTAACCACATGAAAGATTTTAAACTTTCATTCATAAATTAATTCCTGTGAATACATTGTAATAGACTGATGAAGAGGGCAAAGCCCTCGAAACTATAGTCTCGTTATAAATAAATAAAATTTATAATTCCAGCAGAAGACACACTCTTTTAGTGTCTCCTTCAATATATAAAAATTCTGCTACTCTCGGCAAAAACTTTCAATTTAACATTAAATCTGTGTATAATGTAGTTTTAAGATCATTATAAACACTTATTTTCATTGTTGTGAATTTTTGATTTAATAATTATTTATTTAATAATTAATTATTTAACCATTATTATTTGATAATTAAGTTGAATAATTGTTAAAAATAATTATTAAGATTTTTTTGGAGATCTAATTGATTTAATATTTTGTTTAATTGATGTCGTATAAGAAAAGAGTTCTAATAAAAGTTGTTCACTTTTTTAAGTAGAATAAGTAGACGTAAAGAAAATTAAAGGGTTCTAAAAAAAAACAGATCTTGGCCTTAAAATACCCTTGAAAGCTTGTTCTAGGTCGACAAACAATAGTGTAGCTTAGTTTCCCCCTCGATATAAACAAACTTTTATTTGAAACTTTTTTTCATATAATGCACTGTTTTTAAGTTATAAGATTGTCTCAAGATAAAAAAACTCACCCGGTATATACTATATATATATATATATTGTATTTATATTTTGTATTGGGCTTGCGTAGCCCATCATATGTTTTGACTAATAAATAAACGATATAAAAATGTATATAATTGTTGCTCGGAGGGCCAATAGATGTGAAAACCAGAATAATGTTAATAATCTTAATTTTTGATACTACAATTAATTTGAAAATTAAAAAAAAAAAACACTTATTTCATAGATTTTACTTCTGTCGGCAGTCCCCATGACTGCCTTTTTCTTTTTTTTCTTTAGAAATATCTGAATATGGAGACAATATTTCAAACTTAATATTTTTTTTCCAGTATGACTGGATTACTATTACGTACAATAATTCGAGCGCTTAACGTATGTTTGTCTGCCTGTATGTCCAACTTGTGTGGTACTCGTAATTCAAACATTTATTTTAGCAGTTAATAGTTAATATGGATTGTTAATAGGATAATCATATAATCATAGTGAGTTATTCAATATTTAAATTTTAGATTTCATAATATCCTACAACAGCGGTTTCCAACCTTTTAGGCCATCAAAAAAAAAAAAAATTCCGCGCCTCCCCCAACTTTTATTTTTTTAATAGATAAAATTACATAGAAATTAAATGTAGATATGTATGTATAAAAATATAAACAAAAAAAAATGAAAAAAAATATATACCTATTCGCTGAATTTTAACTGTTAAGTTAGGGTATGAAGTCTTATTTATTTGTACATATTTATTGTAGGAAAATTAATTTGTCATTAAAAAATCCTCATGCCTCCCCGGTTGGAAACCACTGTCCTAGAATTCATTATTATATTTCTTTTACCTACGGTTTTGTCCAAATCTCTTGCTATGCAGTAGGTTAAAGTCTTATTCTTTTCCTTACTAAAATGTGGTCCACAAACAAAGTCGTTTTCGTCTTCATCTCTTCCTAGAACCCAATCACTCGTTGTTTCTAGAAAAAACATAAAATAATTATAAATATTTTATTTTGTTTATAGAGAATGTTGTAGGTTCAAGGTGAAACATTTAATAAAATTAAAAATGGATTACTTGGTAGGTTTCAGAAATAAAACAAATATTTATATGAACAAGAGTCAATAACTGAAATATATACTGAGTCTTGTTCATAAGTATATATTTATTTATTTGTGAAACCCACCAAATAATCCATTTTTAATTTTATAAATACTTCAATATTAAAAAGGGGTCACAATTTGTGAGTCCTGCACATTGTTCATTGAGAGCAATTGTTTATATCACAATCAATGATTAATTGAACAATGGGGGGGTCAGATAGGCTAGGCCGTAGCGTATCATCCTGCTAACCCGGGCTCGAATCCGACTCGAGGCATTCGGCTAAAATCTGACCCCCGGGTTAGAGACAAAATTTAAAAAATATATAGTATCGTAAATTGGCTTATGGTTAGTTAGAAAGGCCGAAAAGCCAAAAAATGTGTGTGTCAGCTCCGACGCACGACTGGAGTTTACTCATTCGGATCGACTGTCTAAATAGGCACAAAAAAGGCTTACTAGTCTAAGAAAAAGATTAATACCATATCAAATGATAAATAAACGAATCAGTGAAAATACCTAAATAAAATTTCAAATATTAATTAGATCAATAGCGCCGTCGGTATTAATTACTATGACTAGAGGCTTATGGTAACTGAAATAAGACACATGAACGTTGGTAGATATGTGCTTCACAAATCTTACCCACAAATCAATACCCACGAATTATAAATAAAATCTATAATATAAATGTTATATGAATTTTAAATAAATATTATAATTAAATTTAAAATAAGAATTATATATAATATAATATGTATGATATATCTAAAATAATAACAATAAAGTATAAATATACCATAAGTATATAATATAAAAAATGAATACTTATAGTGATTGTCTAATTATCTAAGTTTAACCATAATACGTTAAAGACGTATCAAATTATAGGGTTGAATTGTATATTATATATATAAATAAAATCATCATTTAATTTTTGAGATTAATTAAACGAAAATTTCTAAATGTCAAGTAATAAAGTTTCAAATGTTTTAAAAAATAAATAAGCACTGGACAGGGATGGAACCTGTCATGTTGCATTTATATATATATATGTAGTAATAATAATAATAATATAATATATTTATATATATAATATAATAATAATATTTTTTCGATTAATTTTTCAATGTCAATTTTAAAATCCGCGCCTAAAAAATGTTTGAATGATGTTGCCCTTTTTCACCTCCAGAAGAGTGTGCGTACGAAAAACGTAACGCTGTCATTCGTTGACTGAATTTTACTACCCATAATTTTCCATACCGGGCTCCTTATAAGCAAATCGATTCTTACTTCTCTTTTATATTTACCATTCTTGTAGTTTCTGGTGAGCTTCCTTACGTAATTAAATCCATCCAAGCAAAAATCAGTTAATGGTTTTTTTACTGAAACAAAAAAATAAAATCAGAATTCTCCTTTTCATTTTTGAAACAGCACCTATACCTATTTTTAACCGACTTCAAAAAAAAGAGGAGGTTCTCTCTCTATTCGACTGAATTTTTTTTTTTGTGTCTATGTTACCCCATATCGCCAATTGTGAACCGATTTTGAAAAAAAAAATTTGCATTGGATTTAGTTTAGCTTCCTATTCGTTCCGTTTTTTTCATAGGTATTGAACTTTTTTTATATGTTTGTTTAGGCATAACTTCTTTGTTAATGAACCGATTTTAATGATTCTTTTTTTATTGGAAAGAGGGTACCTTAGGGGTGGTAGCATAATAATTTGGTCAAGATATAATCAATGACCAAATAACGTAAATCTCCAATTCTTATGACCAAATAATCGAAATTATAATAAATAAAATCTTTTATAAAAAAATCAATATTAAAACGTTCATTTTAAACCCGCTTTTTTAGTTTTAAATGTCAGTTTATTCAGCAAATTTATATACAAATGATTTTTTTTATTAGGTCCCCTAACATTTTAGGACCTTCTGTTAATATATTTGATCTAACCTACATTGCCGGCCTGGCATTCGGGGTTATTTTTTTATAATTACATTTTTTTTTCTTTACAAATTTTTAACAGTTTCGTTTTTTCAAAGATTGAATAAAAATAAGGTTTACATTGGTTTTTGCAAGGAAAAGCTGAGAAACCTTGCTATTCTATGAGAGGAAAGAAGAGAAAAGAAAGAGGTAGGTATTGTACACAAGAGAAAGGAACAAAAGGAGGGATAGTAAGAGTGGGGGGGGGGGGGAAGAGGTTTTATAAAATTTGCATTTTATTTACATATTCTTTTTTTTTTAACTTTAGATATAATAATAATAATAATAAAATTAACAGTGTCCAGTCACTGGTCCAGCCACCAGCATTTTCAAGGCGTGCCTCTCCCTTCCACTTTTTTCTGAAAAAGGCTTTATTGTATCGCCAGTTGGAATTTAGCTGTCTAATATCTAGGAGCGGATCAATTAACAATTTTTTATTGTTCCTATTTCTACTTAAATGGTATAGGATAGGAACTTTATTATTGTCCTGTATATACCCACGCGCGTCCAGAAAGGGAAACGCTTCAGGTGGTATAAAACCCGTTTGAAGGGTTTTCTCAAGGTATAGTTCGTTCGGGTATACCGATCCAAAGATTAAACTGTTCTCTGTTACTTTAACTACCTGAATGTAGAATTTACGAATTAAATTTAGAATGAAGCAATCAATTCTGCTTATTTGGGCCGAATCATATAATTTTGAATTTGAAATATATTTCAGGTAGTTTGATTCTGGGCTTCTGTACAAGCCTGTGCACGCCCTTAGGCATTTTCTTTCGAAAATTCTAAGGGTTTCCATCGCGGATGCGCTTTGATTGAACCAAACGCTACATCCAAACACTACAATTTTAAACCCGCTATTGTTAGGTGTGGTGCTTTGTGCGCCCCCCATCAAGTCGATGGGGTCCTAACAATCTTGCGTATGCAGAGTTGTAGGTTGCGTATTCATATGGGGTGTGTGCAGGGGAGGGGCTGCCGGTTATTATTTGGCCCCTCTAGATTCGGGTGTCCGAATCCGTTAGCTAACCCTCAGTCGAAGCGAGCCGCTTATATTATAGCATGGGTGAATATATTTCCCTCATGCAAAAGCGACTCAACGATCCGACTGAGTCATCTAGCGGCCGTTGCTCAAGGCTCGTCGCCATGCGCAAGCGTGGGCCGCGGGCCGCCACACCACACCCCTTCTTTCTTGTGTGATTGCTTATTACCGACCAAGTCGGCCGGGCAAGGCTCTATCCACCAAGCTGGTGGGTCAAGAGGCTGCTTGCTTTGCAATCACGTCGGGCGGTCACCAGATATTGTTAGGTGTGGTGCTTTGTGCGCCCCCCATCAAGTCGATGGGGTCCTAACAATCTTGCGTATGCAGAGTTGTAGGTTGCGTATTCATATGGGGTGTGTGCAGGGGAGGGGCTGCCGGTTATTATTTGGCCCCTCTAGATTCGGGTGTCCGAATCCGTTAGCTAACCCTCAGTCGAAGCGAGCCGCTTATATTATAGCATGGGTAAATATATTTCCCTCATGCACAAGCGACTCAACGATCCGACTGAGTCATCTAGCGGCCGTTGCTCAAGGCTCGTCGCCATGCGCAAGCGTGGGCCGCGGGCCGCCACACCCGCAAACATTTCGAGAGAATTTCTATATTTATGAATTTAATTTTATTATCATTTTCTGATTCATTCGCCCGACTCTTTCTCTTACGAGATGCATGCAAGGTATTATATTAAGTCACTATTAATAACATCACTAAAAAGAGAAAAATAAAAATAATTTTTAAGAAAAAAATAAAACCAACTTCAAAAAAATTAAATGCAACAAATAAAATAATAATAACTTAAAAATAAAATAAAATACACTAAAAGGTATAAAATAATTATTATCTTATTTAGTTACAAATAAACGACGAAATATTAACATGAAATTACTTTTTGAAGTCGGTGCCAAACAAACTATACCTATAAGCGAGTGTACCCGCCAAACGTACTAAGTAAGATCCGTCGAGTGCAATTCATAAAATGTATATGTTTGGTACCGACTTCAAAAAGTAATTTCATGTTAATATTTCGTCGTTTAGTTGTAACTAAATAAGATAATAATTATTTTATACCTTTTAGTGTATTTTATTTGTTGCATTTAATTTTTTTGAAGTCAGTTTTATTTTTTTCTTAAAAATTATTTTCAATATTTTTTCTCTATGATAACATTAGATTTGCGGTTTTCTTATACTAAAATTATTTGGTTATTTGGCTGTCAGGATTATTTTTTCATTCTTACGTCTGGCCTTCTCTCCCGAAAGGGGAGTCAAAAAAATTCATTATTCTGATGACTTTGTAAAATTTGTTTTAAAAACATTTATCAAAAAAAAGTATAAAATAAAAAAAAATAATTAGAAATTTGATGTTTGATGAGGCTCTTGAAAACCTTGGAAACAGGTGGAATGTCTTCGTTAGGAAAAAGAAATACAAGATTTCCCTATGACTAACTATTTATTCTCCAGAAAAACTTTTGAGATGTTTCAGCGGATATTCTCATGCCATCCTCAGTCTACAAGGGAAACATAATCTTAATTACAGTCAAGAAATTTAACAATCACATGTCATTTTCAAGATACAAAGGGACAAAACAAGAAAATAATAGAAAACAAAAGAAGAGAAAACTCACCCTGGCTTTTCATAATATAGTACAATTTTTTATGCAAAAATTCATTCCTTTTCGACAGTTAACACATTACAATATGTATTTTTATCAAAGCTTGTAATAAGAAATAACAAACAATATTAAAACAATAATATTTATTTAAATAAATATTTTTTTTTATTTTCGTTATTTACCTGGTGAGTTTTCATAAGTTAAAATTATCATTAATATGAGGTGAATTATGTCCATACAATTGAATACATATACAATAAAATGTTTTTAAAAATTTTTCATCAAACACCAAATTTCTAACTTAAAAGATTTATAGTACCCTATCTAAAAAATAATAATAAAAATATAAATAAAAAAATTTATGATCAGGTAACTAGCCAAAAACCAATATATATATATATATATATATACCGGGTGAGTTTTTATCTTGTGACAGTCTTATAATTCAAAAACAGTGCATTATATGGAAAAAGTTTCAAATAAAAGTTTGTTTATATCGAGGGGAAAATAAACTAGGTATTGTTTGTCGACCTAGAAGAAGCTTTCAAGGATATTTCAATGTCAAGTTCTGTTTTTTAAATGGAACCCTATATTTATTTCTCTATACGTCTACTAAATCTACAAAAAAAAAAAACTGAACAACTTTCATAAGAACTATTTTTTTATTAGACATCAAATAAACAAAATACATGAACCAATTAGATCTTAAAAAAATTCTTAATAATTATTTTTAACATTTATTTAACTTAATTTTCAAATAATAATGATAAAATAATTAATTATTAAATAAATAATTTAATAATAATTAATAATTTAATAATTTTTCGACACTGTTCTGAGACATTCCAGAGTGTATAGCAAGTCTTCTGGATGAATTCCAGTTCCAATTTCCTTATTTTGGCCTGTTCCAATTTCTTCGTAGCCTTTACATTTCCTGTTTTTTTAAACAGATCTTACAACACAATACAATGAAGCTTGTGAGGGTGTATTCCTATTAGGAAACCACTCGGCATTCATTTCAGTGGCATCCCTTAAATTTTCTTCCACATTCACCGCATAAATTAAGAGCATTTTAATTCCTCAACAAAAAAAATGGTCCATTTTTATTATGGTAAGTAATACAATATAACTATCTACTGGATTGACACCACAAATAAACTTTTTTAAACTCGAGAATTTCAACTAGTTCCATTAAGTAGAAAATAATCTCTTAAATCTGAGTATACCGAAGTTTTAATATCATTATAAACACTTATTTTCATAGATGTGACTTTTCGATTTAATGATTATTTATTTAATAATTAATTATTTAATCATTATTATTTGATAATTAAGTTAAATAATTGTTAAAAATAATTTATATATAGATTTAGAATTTTTCTGCTAGCTCAAACATGAAGAAAATTTGTGGACTGTATTTTTTAATAAAAAGGCCCTTTTGTATTTTGATTTTATTTAATGAGATGAGATATATTTACATGAATGGTAAGGTCCTCCTGGTTTAGTGCAATGATAAAAGAATATCTGATGGTTCGCTTTGTTTTTTTTTTAATGCAATCGAATGCTAGAAGGAGGGCACCAGTAAAGATGCAGCCCCTATGGATCTCGAAAGACCCTTGCATTACCGAAGAGAAGGGAAAGTTGATTAAGTGAGAGGGTGTAGACGTTATGCACTCGAGTTTTGAAGGTTTGAAGATTATAAGTGCTGGGAAAGATGGAGACTGGAAGAGAGTTCCAGTTCGTTGAAGTCATGAGGATATATGTGTAGGATATAATCCAGATGATGAGTTTTTGACTCGAAAGGCTTGATGGAAAGATATCGGTGGAGCTCCGGGTATTGGCGATTTCTTCAGAGGTGAAAACCTCTCTTGGTGGCGTATAGCCGAGAAATTTGCTTTTATCAAAAATAAGGGAATTTGCCCGAAAAGGGCCGTGAAAAATGCTTTCTTCAAAATAAGCAGTTGCCCTGAGGCAGTGAAAAATGCTTTCATCGAAATAAACGGCACAAGGCCCGTAGTTTATTACTTCTTCCGTGGTTACGATTTCGTAATGAGACGGCTTTGTCCCTTCAATCGTTCCAAAGTCGTCAGGCAGGCTTTTGGAGAGTGTATAAGCAGCGGTTCACACAGTGAGAGCTGGATAACAACTGAATTCGCTAATTACGGCTTAGCTTCTTTTATAGCTCTTGATTTAATTGCATAAATTAAGATGATTGGTTAATAATTTTACCTAGATCGCGCTTTGATAATTATAAAAAGGCGTGGCTTCCATTTCGCTAATTAGTCTTTCACAATCCACGGACCGATTAACATCGAAAATTAATTTAATTGAAAACAAAAAGAATCGGTTCATTCTCCCCTTTCTCAATTAAGTTGCGACCCGAAACTTACATCTATCAACCAATCATCTTTTGGTTTACATAATTCATTAAATATTTCAACTTAAAATTAATTTAGTTCGTGTATATTGTCTTTTCTTCTTTAAAACTATTTAGGCACTTTTAACTTAGTCATAAAATACATACATAAAAAATTTTTGAACAATGAAATAGCACTTAAAACTAAACTTAACTTTTATTTTTTTTACAAAACAAATTGATCTTGAAAATTACTTAGACAAAAAATTTTTTTATGCTTAAGCTTAGTGTCTCTTAATTGTCTATTTCTTTGATTTTAACTTAAAAACTAACACTTTCACTCACTATTTTTCACTTGTACTTAAATTAACACTTTTTTTTCTTTTTTACACTTTATAATTAACACAACACTTCACTTGGATGTTTTCTTGAACATAATATGATCTGAGGTAAAGGACAAGCCTTAAGGTTTTAACTGGTATTGAGGGGTAATTGAAATAAATCTTATGAGCTTTAAGACCACTAAACTGTAACGTCATAGGCTGCGTAATCATTTTGCTTTTGATTCTAATTTTTTCTTCGTAAGTCCCCCAATTCTTCTTGCTTGAAACCTTTAACCTTGTCTTTGTTCATAGGTGAATTTGTCCCTTGACCATCTTCTAAATGACTTTCTTTACTTGAGATATCTTTATTTTCTTCTTTCAAAGCGTTAGCTGTTTTTGCAAAATGACTGTCTTGATCTGATAATTTCTTGTGTATTCCCTGTTTTCATCTTTAATTAAATTTAAAATTTCGTTTAATGAATTATTTTTGATCTATCAGTTCGTTATTCCTTAATTTTAAATGGTTAATTTCGTTTCTTTGAATTTTTCTTTCTTCGTTGAGACTTCTATTTAAACTGTTCAATTCCTCTTTCATTGACTGAATGTCGTATTTTTAATGAATTGTTTTCCATGCGTAGTTCATCTATTAAATGATTCTGTTTCTGTTCTTGTTTTGTTAATTTTTATTAACGTCTATGCTTTTTTAATAATTTGAATGCCATCACTTGTCTAATTTAATTTCGGCCTGATCTATCAGATCGATTCCTAAAATTACTTGTTCGTCTATTGTTTCGTTTGGAACTACATAAAATTTAATATTAAAATCTTCGTCGTCAATTCGTATGGTCGTTTTAAAATATCCTTTACTTCAGTTCGTGAAAATGAAAACCCATTCAGAATAATGTTGAATCTGTTAATTGTGGTGAACCTAGCTGTTTGTGGATGTCTTCGCTCATGAGCAATAAGCCTGCACCAGTATCTACTAAGGCGTTAATCTTGTGGTTGCTTATTGAAATGATCTTGTGATTGGATTTCGTTTTTTGACTATTTACTGTAACTATGTTCATGGGTGGAGTCTTTTTTGGTGATTAGGTTTTCGTTTCCACCTGCTGCTAACTGGCTGTCTATTGCATTCATGATTTGCTACGTTAGCTGACTTGAAAAGTGATTTCCGAATATATTTTTAATTTTTCTTTTAATTCTTTTAATGTTTTTTGCCCCATAAAGTATTACTTTATTAGGATTAATATCTTGTATAGCATCCAGTATATATTCTATCACTGCCTTGTCTTCTAGGTTGCCCCTATTGGCTATCTCTTTCATAACGAAAGTATTCATAAACATGCTCACCCTTTTGCAATTTTCTTCTGGCTAACTGTTTATGAATATCCGCGCTGCTAACTTGCAATGAAAACTCTTCTAGCAATGTCTCTTTTAATTTATCCCACGTATTAATGTTTCTTTCACTTTCTACGAATAGCCTAGCTGGTCAGTTGACTAGCCGTCTGCCAAAGGTAAATAGTTGCAAACTACTCCAACTTTGAATACTTGCTTCGGATTCTATGTCCTGCACCCATTTTTCTATTGGATAGTTATCCGTTCCGTTGAATTTTTTTATTATTGGTTCTGCATCCTAAAATTGATTGGACTGTGTTCCATGACTGTATAGTGGTCTTATAACTGATACGAGGGATAGGTGTGTAGGTGTGATCGTCGATCCTTACCTCGTTGTATATTTCTTCTGTCGCATTCCTGCTGCTACTCCTATAGGTGGCTGGTTCAGCTGTTATCCGCGAGTGGCGCTGCCGTCGTCGTGTTAGCCTCGCTCAAGCGTCAATTCGATGGCCGCTGCTGCTGTCTGCCACGTCGCCTGCCTTCGCCTGTCGCTTGGCTGCCAGGCGCGCTAATGTGCTTGCCCGCGCAAAAACAGTCGTATCGGTGCCTCAAAGAATTCCAAAAATTGAAACAAACCTCCTCGGGTCCGAACCGAGATGGTCCAGCTCCGTCGATAAAGCCTTTAACGAATCCCGACTGAGCCCCAAGTTTACAGGATATAATCCAGATGATGAGTTTGTCGAAAGGCTTGATGGAAAGATATCGGTGGAGCTCCGGTGTCGGCGATTTTCTTCAGAGGTGAAAACCTCTTGGTGTATAGCCGAGAAATTTGCTTTTATCAAAATAAGAATTTGCCCGGAGGCCGTGAAAAATGCTTTCTTCAAAATAAACGGCACAAGGCCCGTAGTTTATCACTTCTTCGTGGTTACAGGATTTCGTAATGAGACAGCTTTGTCCCTTCAATCGTTCAAAGTCGTCAGGCAGAAACTTTTGGAGAGTGTATAAGCAGCGGTTCACACAGTGAGAGCTGGATAACAACTGAATTCGCTAATTACGGCTTGGCTTCTTTTTTTATAGCTCTTGATTTAATTGCAATTAAGATGATTGGTTAATAATTTACCTAGATCGTGCTTTGATAAGTATAAAAGGCGTGGCTTCCATTTCGCTAATTAGTCTTTCACAAGCCACGGACCGATTAACATCGAAAATTAATTTAATTGAAAACAAAAAGAATCGGTTCCTACATATGTATTAGCGAATGAAGTGGTCCGGCACTTTTCTAATTTGACAGCAAAAGAGTGTTGGGAGTCGGCAAAACGCGTGCTACGTGCAAAGCTTGCTTTGGGGGGGAATTATTGTTTTCATCTCATCAGTGCACCTGCCGTGATAATATCTATAGGAAAGGGAAAGGGCAGAGACATTTCTTAGATGAGCTAGCGAGTCGAGGGAGTCGGTGAGGATAGAATCTTTTAATTAGCCTGACGGCTCGTTTCTGAATTGCATCCAGGGTAGCAAAAGAATATTTAGAGGCTCCTCCTCATAGATGTGAGCCATATTCGAGACAGGGGAAGATTTGGGCCTTGTAGATGGTGAGAAGATGTGGGGGCTTGAAAAATCCCTTGGACCTGAATAAGCAGCCAATCTTCCTTCCTGCATATTTCGCCACAGAAGAGATGTGCTCAAGACAGGTCAGATGTGACAGAGACGCCCAACATGGATAGGGTGTTACACATTTTCAGGGTATTCGAATCGAAGTGAATATCAGGGAAATTTTTATTTTCGCGCCTAGAAATTAAACAACATTGAGTCCTTTATGCATTAAAGTTAACTAAATTTTGAGAGCTCCATTTATTCAGTTTGTCTAGGTTGAGAGTGATTGAGGGGGCAACAGTGGTTCGATTATTCGGGAGTGAGGGTTTGCCGTGCAGAGTGCTATCGTCGGCGTAACAATGAGTGGGGGTTTGACGTTTGATCGATAAGGTCGTTTATATAAATTAGGAAGAGTGTGGGGGAGATTACAGAGCCTTGGGGAACACCAGCGTTTGTGGAGAACGATTCAGATGATATTCCATCCACCACAACTTTGATACTACGGTTTGTCAGAAAGCTTTCTATCCATTTGTGAAATGTTGGTGTGAATCCAAATGCTGTCAGTTTGGCAAGAAGATTTTTGTGCCAAACTTGGTCAAAAGCTTTTGTGATATCTAGGGCTATAGCGAGGCTTTCATTTCCGGCCTCTAAAGTTTTGTTCCAGGTGTGCGTGACATAGGTTAAGATGTCGCCTGTGGAACGATTTTGTCTAAATCCATATTGCCTATCGTGAATTATTTTATTATTTTCTAAGTGACCAAGGATGTGTTGGTTTATAACCATTTCCATTATTTTGGAAAGAACAGAAGTGATCGCGTTAGGTCTGTAATTTGAGATTAGTGAAGAGTCACCTTTTTAGGAATAGGTGTGACTCTGGCTATTTTCCAGCTTTTGGGCAATATGCCCGATTCATAAGAGAGTTGGAATAGCTTGGATAAACTAGGGGCAAGTTCAGGGGCGCATTTTTTAATGAGAATTGGGGGGATGTCATCCGGGCCAGCGGCGGAGTTGGATTTTAATTTTTTAATGTCTTTTTTGATTATTTGGGGCCTGAAAATTATTTTGCCCATGAGGAGAATAGTGATTCAGTTTATTCTGTGGGGGTCGTGGCCGCTGAACCATTTGGGTTGAAGAGGGGCGGAAGTGATAAAGTGATTAAAATTAGTATCTGTCCCTGGTTCGTAATGTAATATTAAATCCGTTACAATTTTCAGAGTCTCGCGTAGGTCCTTCAAAATGTATCAATCCAATAAAATCGTAGTCCAAAAGAGAGTTTTTCCAATTGAATAGCGTTTAAATCAATCGGAGCTTTTGGATAATTAAAGTAAAAAATGGACGAAACAAAACGGAAGTTTCAGTACACAAGAGGGTTTTTCACACTGAGGTATGTGTCGACAAGCAGAAAATGCTAGCCAGCACTCTTATCGTTTTTATTGGCTAGACCAAAGTTCGGCCGGAGAGAAAGCACTAATTTTGAAATTTATACAAATTATTAAGATTTTTTTGAGATCTAATTGATTGATCATGTATTTTGTTTATTTGATGTCGAATAAAAAAATAGTTCTTAAGAAAGTTTTTCAGTTTTTTTTTGTAGATTATGTAGAAGTATAGAAAAATATAGGGTTCCATTTAAAAAACTGAACTTGACATTGAAATACCCTTGAAAGCTTGTTCTAGGTCGACAAACAATAGCGTACTTTAGGTTCCATCTTGATATAAACAAACTTTTATATGAAACTTGTTTCCATATAATGCACTGTTTTTGAATTATAAGACTGTCTCAAGATAAAAAATTTACCCGGGATATATATATATACCAGGTGAGTTTTTTTATCTTGAGACAGTCTTATAACTCAAAAACAGTGCATTATATGAAAAAAAAGTTTCAAATAAAAGTTTATTTATATCGAGGGGGAAACTAAACTACGCTATTTTTTGTTTACCTAGAATAAGCTTTCAAGGGTATTTTAAGGTCAAGTTCTGTTTTTACTTTATACAATGCGAAGCATGGGGAAAGTATTGTAATTGCTCTCGGGGCAAACGTGGCTTCAAAGGGTCCTCAGGTAAAGACTACGGAACCCATGGACTCAATTAAAGTCACAAATTGTAGTATTCAATTAGGTTGAATTTTAGCACGTGACGGTTTTGCCAAAAATTACATGGGGTCTCGTCGAGAGGCCAAAAAGTGCCATTTTTTCATTTAGTGCGTGCGGATGTATGTATGTATGGATGGATGGATGGATGTATGTTATCGTTTTTTTGGCCCACGATTTTTTCCACACCGTTTCACCGATTGAAATGAAATTGAAAACCAACCATTAGTTTAACAAAATAAAGCGCTGATTAGTTTTTGGTACATATCGGCCCACAAACATTAGTACTTTATTTCAGTACTTTTTTAGTTTTTTCTAAATATCTTCGAAAATGACTTAACCAATTTTGATGAAATTTAATATCCTAATTAAGTATCTTGGGGACCACAAAAAAGGTTAAATAAAGTTTTTAGAAAATTATATTTTAAAGTACTTTACTCTAGAGTAAGATATAGTACTTTTCTAAATTTTTTTAAATTTATTCATTTGATCGTTTTAATATAGGTCATTTAACCTAACTTAGGGAAGAGTAGATAGGCTTCTCTCTGTGAAATGCTAAAAATTTGGGAGGCAATTTTATAAGTAACCATAGCAACTGCGTTGTTTTCTTATTCGTTACCTTTCCTGAAGACATAGAGGAATCGAGTTAAAATAAAAAATAGCGATTGATTCTCATCTAGTACTTGAGGAATAATAATTCTACATTAGATTTTTGACGCTTCGGTTATTATTGGTAACCATTGCTGAAGACATGGAGGAATAGACTTAAAATACCAATAATAATCGAAGGGTCAAAAATCTAATGTAGAATTGTTATTCCTCAAGTACCTATTAGATGAGAATCGATCGGTATTTTTGATTTTAAGTCGATTCCTCCACGTCTTCACCAATGCTTACCAATAATAACCGAAATGTCAAAAATCGAATGTAGAAAGGTTATTCCTCGACTGTTAAATGAGAATCGATCATTATTTTTGAATTAAAGTCAACATGAACTGCAAATAGCAAGTGATATCTGATTAATAATAAAGGAATAAACATATTAATATTTCAAATGAATTTGGATAAAGTTTAGCAACGATCCGTTGCAGTTTATTTAAATAGAAACCTATATATTTGTTTACATATTATGAATCTACAAAAAAAAAACTGAACAGCTTTCATAAGAACTATTTTTACTTTATCCTATGCGAAGCATGGGGAAAGTATTGTAATCGGTCTCGCGGCAAGCGCGACTTCAAACTGTCTTCAGGTAAAAACTACGGAACCCATGGACTCAATTAAGGTCACAAATTGAAGTATTCAACTAGATTGAATTTGAGCACGTGACGGTTTTGCCAAAAATTACCTGGGATCCTGCCGAGAGGCCAAAAAGTACCATTTTTTTGGAAGTGCATGGGGATTGATGGATGGATGGATGTTATCGTTTATTTCGTCCACGATTTTTTCCACACCGTTGCTCTGATTAAATTGAAATTCAAAGCCTACCATTAGTTTAACAAAATGAAGTGCTGATTAGTCTTTGGTGGTTATTGGTCCACAAACATTAGTACTTTATTTCAGTACTTTTTTAGTGTTTACTTTATCCAATGCGAAGCATGGGTAAAGTATTGTAATCACTCTCGCGCCAAGCGGGACTTCAGAGGGTCCTCAAGTAAAGACTACGGAACCCATGGACTCAATTAAGGTCACAAATTGTAGTATTCAATTAGGTTGAATTTTAGCACGTGACGATTTTGCCAAAAATTACCAGGGATCTCGTCGAGAGGCCGAAAAGTGCCATTTTTTTTGGAAGTGCGTGGGGATGTATGTTTTTTTTTTTTTTTTTTGTTTCGTGGATGGGGGGAATCTTCAAAAGACGCACCTGTAGCCCGTACTACAGGGCAGTGTGGGACTCTTACCGCACTAAACCCTACCACCCTCTTCAGCCTTGTTTGCTCCCCACGGGACCGCCGTCAGGCATTACATCGTGGGGAGAGGCCTTAGCTGTTATAACCAGCTCCTACTCCAATGGTCGAGTTTGGGACTCTATCCTCCTTAGTTCCTTCATAATCTTAGCTGTGATGCTAGCAACTAATTCCCAGTTATCTTGAGATTCTATCATAAGCCCTACTATCGTTTCCGGCGTCGGGACTTCATCAAACTGTTGACGCAGCTCTTCACGTTCGCTAGAAAAGCGAGGACACTGGAAGAAAACGTGTTCGACGTTTTCCTCCTCCAAATCACAAGTCGGGCAAACAGGTGAATCTATCAGCTTAAAGCGGTGGAGATATGACCTAAAGCACCCGTGCCCAGACAAAAACTGTGTGAGGAAATAATCAACGTCTCCATGATTTCTTCCCATCCACCTCCCAATGTCACGGATGACCCGGTATGTCCATCTTCTCTTCTCTGACTGGTCCCAACGCAGTTGCCACTCTAGCATAGAGTCAGCTTTCACATTTGTGGCCTGTCCTATATCACAACGGTACAGCTTCTGGCGTTCCCTAGCTACAATGTCTACCGGCATCATTCCTGCTATCACGCAAGCCGCATCATCGGACACCGACAGAGTCTGAAGAAGAGAAGAGGTCAGATGATGGGGCACACACTAAGACATGGGGGATTGCTTAGGGATATCTTGGAGGGGGAGGTGGGAAAGAAAAGGGGAAGGGGAAGACCCAGATTAGAATATTTCAACCAAATAATTGGGGATATGGGATGCCAGACATTTAGAGAGGTCAAACAGCTGGCGGGGGACAGAGTCGAGTGGAGACGGATTGTTGCATCAAACCAGTCTTAGGACTGTATACTCAATGATGATGAAAAATTTAATAATTTTCCGACACTGTTCTGTGATATTCCAGTGTTATCCCAATTTTTCTTGATGAATTCCAGTTCCAATTTCGTTATTTTGGCCTTTTAAGTTTCTTCGTACCCTTTTTTTTTAATAGATTTACAACGCAATAAAATGAAGCTCCTGAGGGAGTATCCCTGTCAGGAAAATGCTTGGCATTCATTTCAATTGAAACCCCACAACGTTTCTTCCACATTCACCATAAATTAAGACCATTTTAATTCTGTCTTCAACAAAAAATGATCCATTTATAATTATGGTAATAAAATATAACTATCTACTGGATTGACACGAAAAATAAACATTTTTTAAGCTCAAGAATTTTAAATAGTTCTATTAAGTAGAAAATAACCCCTTAAATCTGTGTATAATGAAGTTTTAAGATCATTATAAACACTTATTTTCATTGTTGGGACTTTGCGATTTAATAATTAATTATTTAATCATTATTATTTAAAAATTAAGGTGAAAAATTGTTAAAAAAAATTATTACGGTTTTTTGGTGAGATCTAATTGAGTTATTATTTTGTTTATTTGATGTGATATAAAAAAAATAGTTCTAATGAAAGTTGTTCAGTTTTTTTTGTAGATTCAGAATATGTACAAAGACTTATATGTTTCTATTTAAAAAACAAAACTTGACCATAAAATACCCTTGAAAGCTTATTCTTGGTAAACAAACAATAGCGTGCTTTAGTTTCCCCCTCGATATAAATAAGCTTTTATTTGAAACTTTTTTTCATATAATGCACTGTTTTTGAGTTATAAGACTGTTTCAAGATAAAAAACTCACCCGGTATATATATAGGCACAACAATGTTTTTACTTTTAAAATAGTGTGGTGAATATAAAAAATCGAATAAAAGCCACTCTTTGGCATTATTTTTTTCACTTAGTTTCCTACATGATAATCGACTTGCGCGACGACGTGATTTTTTAAATTTAAAATCCACTAATAGTTCGTGTTGAATAAAATTTATTAAAATTAGGAAATTTAAACTTCCAGTATATATACCCGGATAATCGTAAAAGTATAGTGAGTTATTTAATATGTATATTTTAGATTTCATAATATCCTTGAATTCATTATTATTTTTGTTTTACCTCTAGTTTTGCATAAGGTTTGATAACTTTCTATTTTTCCGTTTTCGTCCGTATAGTATTTTGTACATATCCAAATTCGCGGAGTTACTTGTTTCACCTTATCTAGGAAAAAATATAAAATAATTATAAATATTTTATTTTGTTTAGGGAGAATGTTGTAGACTCAAATAGAAACATATTTAATAAAATTAAAAATTAAAAATGTATTACTTGGTAGGTTTCACACATAAAAAAAATATTGATTAAAACCGAAATATATACTAAGTCTTGGTCTCATAAGTAATATTTTTTATTTGTTAAACTTACCAATTAATCCATTATAATTTTATAAATATGTACTTCAATATTAAAATGGGTCAATTTCTGTTCTGTTCATTGTGAGTAATTCCTTATATCACAATCAATGATTTATTGAATAAAAAATTTACGTTCGAGGTCTTCGGATTCGCCGACTAAAGATCTGAACGGGTACCAAGTTCCATAGGAGTTCCTTATAGGAATTTACAATGTTCTTCATTTGATTTAAAAGAAAATCAGTTTATTATTCATTCCTACGCTTACATCGACATTTTTAATTATCACGTAATCTTCTATCTGATATTTTTTAGAACTCTTATGCTTCCTATCATTTAAGATTTTTTTATAATTAGTTGTTTCTTTATTTTTGGCACTAGCATTTGCTCCAATGGTCAGTATATCGCGAATGGCTTCATATAAATTTTCCAAATAAGATTTCAAATTGTCATCGACCAAAAATTGTTGACCCAGACCGAATAATAGCTTAGAAGGGGTCTCACCAGTAGATCTATTCACTGTATTATTAATCACCATTTCTATTTTTTGTAAAATCTTATCCCATTCGTTTAATTGTGGTGCTTACATAATAAGGGGTTAATAGTCGGTTGATTTCTACAATTTAACAGTTTGCTTGAGGGGCGGCTGTATAGTATATCAAGATATGTTGAATATTTTCAGTTTCCATAAAAGCTATAAATTTATTTTACGTAAAGGAAGTTCCGCGTTCTGATATTAAAAGTTTCTTTGGCTTACTCTAGTTTTTAAAGTAATTACGTAAGTGTTTTAAAGTCACTATTAGTTCTAGTTGGATAAAGTTTAACAATTTTGTGAAACTATCGATAATTTCGATATTTGTTTTTATCACAAAGAGAAACAAAGAGGTTGTCCTCTACTTGATGTAAATAAACATACACACATATATATCGAGATGATATATGTGTGTATGTTTATTTGCATCAAGCAGAGGAAAACCTCTTTGTTTCTTAAATAAATTTTTTTTATAATTTTTCTAACTGATATAACAAAGAATAATTGACCTATCAATGAGAAGTGTTTTGGCCGCGCTTTATTTGAAAAAGATATTTTATCACAAGACTATTGCGGATTATGCTATTAAAGTCTGTGGAGTCTTAAATCTGGACCAGGAGAGAAAAAGATGTGATCCACTTAGCTACAATCCAACGTCATTTTGCGTATAGCCCGCTAGACATTCGGATGGATTTCTCTTTGTTTCTCCTTGTGAATCAACAACTCTGCTAATCTCGGCAAAACAAAAACTTTTCAATTTGTTTTTATATTTACTCTTCTCTTATGGTCCATTATGATGGAAGATCTAGATGGGTTCATTTCTTTTCGGGGTATTATGTAATTCGCCTTCCGGTTTTATTTGGGGAATAATTTTTGCTCCGAAATTTTGACGCGAATCAGAATTTTCATTAAAATCATTGATTGGATTATTAGAGTTAAAGTCTTGGATTAAATTATCTAATTCGAATCTATAACATCCCTCCTAGGATGGATTGGAGATATAACTTATTTCATTACCATTTAAAATTTCCGGATCCTTTAATATCGTTTGATTTACGGACTCAGCATCTTCCGTGACGTCTGAAAAATTTCCGGATCAATTAATAATATTTTATTTTTGGGCTTAGTGGGCCCCCCGCCCCTGGTAATAAAATAATTTATGATCATAAATAAAGGGGGCGGGGGGTGATCTTGACAATACCAGTGGCGTACCAGGGGGTGATTATAAATAAATTATTTTGTAATACAAATGACGTACTGGAGAAGGGGGGAGTATTGGATTATTATATTATTATTATTTTTAGTTATTATTGGCGTGTCAGCTACGAGGCTATTGACGCCACTATGCTTGTTTTAGCTATACAGCTCAAGATTACTAGATTATTAGATAGCTAATAGATAAATAGGTAAATAAATAAATACAACAAATATAAAAATAACAGGAATAGAAATATATGTCTGAAAGCCTTGGATAAGTACCCTTTAAATGTACTTTAATAGGTCTATCTCTGAGAGATAATTTTTTATCTTACTAATATAATCTTCCCCTTCTAAGATATCCCTTGAAAAAATGTCATTTTTAATTCGCTGATTTCTATATAAAGGACATTCGAATAGTATATGAGTTATATTGACTAATTGATCAGATAGGATGCACCAGGGCGGATTTTCTCCCCGAAGAATATGACCATGTGTTAAATAACAATGTCCGATTCTTAGACGGGAAAGAATCACCTGTTCTCTTCTAGAGAGATTTGATTTTTGGAGACCTGATAATTGAGGCAAATATGTTAAAAATATTTCCACCCCATAGTGGATTTTTTGAATTAAAATCCCCTACTATAATATAAGGTTTGGGCAATTGGTTTATGATATTATCTAGTTTTCCCATAGTAACAGTGCAATCAGGAGGCAAATACGAGCCCCGTCCCATCTCAATTGGCCCACCAATATTTTTCTTTTTAAATAAAATTATGCTAATTCACGGTAAATTTAATTTAAATATTTATTTTTATTATCATTTGGAATTTTAAACAATTTAAAACATTTTATTGTAACATTTAACTTAAAATTATTTTTAATTGTTAAAAACAAAGAAACATACAAAATCCAAAACCTTTACCACTGTGGGACGTGGCCTTTATTTTAAATTAAGGTTTAAATTCTTTTGGGCAACGTACTTATTAAGTAATTGGATGTTGATGAAGGCAGTCCACGGTGGTTGTAAAAAATAAGACTGTAATGGTTTTATTATTTTACATTTATTTGTTAAACCGACGTTTCGGAGATTTATTCTCTCCTTCTTCAGGGTAACAAAAAGTCAATTAAAGTAGTTCAAATCATAATTACTTCCTGTCTCCTTTGACAATGCCAAAAAAACATTATAAAAATTTTTCATCTCGAATAGAAAAAAGCAATTCATTGCATTGTCAAAGGAGACAGGAAGTAATTATGATTTGAACTACTTTCATTGACTTTTTATTAGCCTGAAGAAGGAGAGAATAAATCTCCGAAACGTCGGTTTAACAAATAAATGTAAAATAATAAAACCATTATAGTCTTATTTTTACAACCACCGTGGACTGCCTTCATCAACATCCAATTACATATTTATACCAGTCCGTCTCCTAAAGAAAAACGCTATCAGTACTTATTAAGTTTTGGCACTCATCTTGAGTGAAAGTATCCCAAATATTTTGAAGTTTGTGTTTTAATTCGACTACGTTTCTAGCTGGTTGTATTCGTAATAGCTTTTTCATTGTGTGCCAAAGAGTTTCTATTGGTGACAAGTCGGGACTGTTTGCCACCCACTCCAAAAGTGGAACATTATGATCAGAAAGCCATTTTAAAGATTTTCTTGATGTATGGCAGGCCGCCCCGTCTTGTTGGAACACAAAATTATTATTATTCTGCAATGCAACTGCCATTGTTGGAAGTAACGATTTTTTTGAAATCTCTAAATATTTATTGGTGTTTACAATTCCATCAATGAAGTGAAGTTTTCCAACACCTCTAGCAGACATTGAACCCCATATCATAACTGAAGCAGGAAATTTTACTTTCTTTTTTAAACAATCTGAATTGAAAGCTTCATTTTTCTGACGAATAATTTTGCTTCGATTGTCCCCAACACAAACTTCAAAACGAGACTCATTACTCCAATGGACACTATTCCATTCTTCACTCGTCCAATTAATGTGACTTTTAGCCCATTTAAGCCGGTTTTTCTTTTGTTTTAATGTCAAGAGTGGCTTTTCTTTCGCTTAAAAAAAATTAGTAAAATTACAAAAAAAAATTCGAATAAGTTGCAATAAAATTACCTTGTAAGTTTTAAAACCTAACTTAAGGGCTTCTCCATGGCACATGGATCTTGAAACACTTCGCCCCACAGCATCGCTCCAAAGAACAGATAATTCACCATAGTTCGAACGCCTGTTTTTTCTAATAATCTTCTTCAATGCCCGTCTATCAGCATCTGATATTTTGGATTTCGACGCATACCGAGGTTTTGTAGCTATTGTACCAGTTGTTTTATAAACTCGAATAATATTTCTGACAGTAAACTTTGATAAATTAACTAGATCGCCAATTTCCGCGTTTGATTTTCCCTTTTTAAATAAATTAATAATAATTGAGCGAATTTTTTCATCAACAACCTTTCCACGAGTCATTTTTACTAATTATAAACAAAACAAACTTTCTTTTGTTGGAAAAATGCAAAGCCTTCTTGATTATTTCACATAGTCAATGATTCTTAAAAAAAAAATCGTGAAAAGCAAAGAACTATTTTTTATATAAAAACGGGGGTGCGGGGTGGTGGTGCAGGGTTGGTGGTGTGGGGGGTTCAGGTGAGGGTCCAGTGGCGTAGTGGTGTGGTACGGGGGTTGGGGTCCGAGGTGGGTGGGGTGCAGGATGGAGTGTTGGTGTGTGTTTGGCGGGGGGCACGGGTGCATGGTGCGGTGGTGGGGTGCTGGGTGGTTCTCGGGGGGGGGGGGTGAGAGTGGAGTGTAAAGGTGGGGTTCGTGGGTTGGGGCCCAGGGGGCGTGCCCCTGGCAGCAAGAGGGCCGCCGAAGGCGGGCCTTGCAGCTAGTATGTATATAAAATGAGATTTTACAAATTATAGAGGTCAACTAAAATATTATTTTTTAGTATTCTTATTTTTTATATTATATCTCGATGTTGTTCTTTGTTTTTTGTATGATTCTTTGACTCATTATGTGGCGTTTCTGAGTCAATATCACTTGTGCAAGAGATGTTTTGTTCAGTGTCGGATTTTCTGACACAAACTAGATTTAGTTTTAATGGTTCTGAGAGCTGAGAAGGAGTTATTGTTTGTGATTTTTTCTTGGTTATTTGTTTCAGTATTTTTATTTTCTTTAGTTAATAAGGTCTTGATTTGCGTTGTTAAAGTAGTGATGTGTCCAGTTAGAATTTTTACTTGATTTTTTAGGTCTTCGCAGGAAGATCAGGGCCTGGGAGTATTTTGTTGATTGTGAATTGT
Source organism: Forficula auricularia (assembly GCA_024734495.1). NCBI lineage: Eukaryota > Metazoa > Arthropoda > Insecta > Dermaptera > Forficulidae > Forficula > Forficula auricularia. The sequence goes on along the minus strand of JALMQS010000140.1, from coordinate 7,633,348 downwards.
TTATTTTTTTCTGGAATTGAGACTTAGCGGCAAAGTAACTGATATTTTGGTCTGATGGTGATTTCAAGATTTCTTTTTCTCTTAGGAAAAATAGGACAAGATCGGGAAAAGGCAGAGTGGGGACCCTGGCAATTGTGACATTTTTTTCGTTAAGACATTCATTTTACTCACTTTTCTGGCAGTTTTGTTGTGCGCACAAAGAACATATTTCATATTTGGGTTGGAGTCCACAGGATGTAGCTATTTGGCCATCAAGATGCCCTCCGAAGACAGCCTTTGCATCTGATTAATAAATATTTCTTTAAGATTAGAAAATATAAAAATACATTTTTATTATTAATAATATCATATTTCTTAAAAATATTATTTAAATTTAATTGAACATTAACTGTAAATCGATATTATGTAATATTATCTGGCTCTAATTTGACCCCCTTATTATTAGTGAAAAATCCCGATTAATGGCTCTGGGGATATATATGATAACGAAAAAAAACACCCTACATTTTGAACTATTCTTAAAGTTTATAAAACAAAGATGTTTTTTCCATATTTTTTACATCAAGTGTATGGAACTTTTTTTTAGATAATCGACTTGAATCTAAATGACATTTTCAAAAAAAATTTCATTACATGTTAGTTTTGACCATCTATTTGGGAGTCTATGTAAGTTGGGGACATGAATTTTTTATTTAAGTAATCTCTTATTCACCTTCTTTTAGAAAAGTGTCTTTTTAACACTCAGAGTGAAGTACTTTTTTTACAATTAGACATTATTCGTAGAAATCACTCTCGGCCTAAACAAACTAAATAAATGGGGCTCTCAAAATTTAGTTAGCTTTAATGCAAACAAGACTCAACGTTGCCTAATTTCTAGGCCCGAAAATAAAAATTTCCCAGATATTCTCTTTGGTTCGAATACTCTGAAAATGTGGGAAATGTTGGACGTCTCTGTCGCATCTAACCTGTCTTGGAATGAACACATTCCCTCTGTGGCGAAATCTGCAGCAAGGAAGATTGGATTCTTATTCAGGTCCAAGCGATTTTTCCTGCATCTTATCACCTCCTACAATGCCCAAATCCGCCCCTGTCTCGAATACGGCTCTCATCTATGGAGAGGACTCTTTAAATATTCTCTTGCTACCCTGGATATGAATGAATTCACAAACGAGCCTTCAGGCAATACAAACCGATTCAAGTACTTGTCCCCTCCCATGTACAAATCTCTATACACCAGAACCAGCCCTGAAATTAAGGTAACGGTTCTTAAAAATACACATGTCATTCAATCCAAATAAACCAATATCACTACTCTAGAAGTATTGAATCCTAATACTTCCGTATAGAAATAAATAGATTTTCGAAATATGTTTTTTATATATTTTTGAAAATATATTAAAAATATAAATTTTATGTGTTAAATTTATATAAAGTTTATGTTTTCTATATATTCTTAAAATAAAATTATTTTTATGTTGCTCTAGTATAAATTTTATATGAATTTAACACAAAAATTTTATATTTTTAATATATTTTCAAAAAATATATAAAAAAACATATTTCGAAAATCTATTTATTTCCTTACGGGCTTCCTTCTCTCCCCCTACGGTTACCCCCTCGCACCCGCTGTACATAGCCCCAATGGCTCTAGAACTCTCTCCCGGCTTCCATCTTTCCCAGCACTTATAATCTTCAAACCTTCAAAACCCGGATGCACAAACACCTACACTTCCACCCTCTCGCTTGATCAACTTTCCCTTTTTTTCCGTAATTCAAGGGTCTTACGAGATCCATAGGGGCTGCATCTTACTGGTTCGCCCCTTCTTCCATTCGAATACGTTAAAAAAATGTCGGAAAATTTCAAAAAAAAAATAATTAAAACTCTGATAACTCCAAAACTAATGATTTTTACCCCGGGTACATAGGGTTAAATTTATTGGAAATTAGATATAGTATAACCCCTTTCAAGATTTCTATCGAATTACCAATAACTCTGTAAATATAAATTAAGGTTTTGTCTCTACATTACTAAGGTCCGCCCCAAATTTTGACTGTACACGTTTCTAGAAAAGTTATGAAAGAAACCCGTATGGAAATAAATAGATTTTCGAAATATCTTTTTTATATATTTTTGAAAATATATTAAAATTTTTGTGTTAAATTTATATTAGCTCATGTTTTCTATATATTCTTAAAATATAAACTATTTTTATGTCGCTCTAGTATAAATTTTATATAAATTTAACTCAAAATTTTTATATTTTTAATCTATTTATTTCCATACGGGAAACCCTCGACAAAATTCCTGTCTGTCTGTGTGTCTGTTTCCACGGTGCCTCGAAAATGTTGTCCGGAATTGACATAAAAACGACTGGAGGTATTTTTATGAAAATTCGTGTTTGGATCAAATGTCTACTAACGTAAAATGATTATGTAACGTAAATGTATAAAAAAACATCACAACTTTCGTCTAACTTTAGTATCTAGCATCTCAGTCTTTCCTTTTACAGTAAAAATCCTCTAAAAACAAGTTGGAAGGCATATACATTTACTATTTTAACTTCAACCAGTCTGGAGTTATAGTAATTTGAAACTTTCACCTTAATTTACACATTTTGTTAGAAAACCTCACATTGCACTTTCTTGTTCTTGTATTTTTTCCAATGTTTTCTAATACGTAACAAATACCTATTCATTAAAAAATCGAAAATAATGACAAAATAAATTCAGGAATTATTTGACGGATATAGTGGTGTTTCATATGAATTCAAATAAAATTAAAAAAAATGTATATATATTTTTTTAAATTATAATTTGCAAATTTTTTATTTATCTCTATACATTTTTCGGGCTATGAACCCTTCATCAGGAGGATTAACAAAAGACAGTCTGATGAAGGGTTCATAGCCCGAAATACATATAGAGATAAATAAAAAATCTCCAAAATATAATTTTAAAAAAAATTTAATTTTTTTTTAATTTTATTTCCTCTTTGTGAAACACCACTATAATCGGTCAAATAATTCCTGTTTAATATGTTTCACTATAAACCAACACCGCTTCCCCTAAACGTTATTACAAAATAAATTGCCAAACATTATTTTTTTTTTAATGTTTAAGCCATTAATAATTTTAAGTTTCAATTCATTCATTTAATTTTATAACAAAAGTGTAAATACCTACGAAAATGTTTAATTGAAAAGTTTTTGTTTTAACTGGCTCCCAGCTAAGTAAAGATCGAAAATTTTCAATATCCATACGGTATTGACCTCATGAAAAATAATATTTATAATTAAAAAAGACTGATGATGAAGACCAAATCTTCGAAACTATAGTCTCAAACAAATAAATAATATATATACAGATATATAATTTCGATATATATGTCTGTATGTTTATTTGCATCAAGAAGATGACAACCTCTTTGTTTCTCTTTGTGTACGAAAATGTTGTTTAATTGATGAGTGGTTAGCTCTTTAAAAACATCACACCGGAGACGAAAATATCCCGGTTCGAGCTGTGGCTGGTTCTTAAGCCTGTAGTAAAAAAATGTTCTCAATCTCCAATTTTAAGTATGAGAATGATTCACAGTTCTCTCTTTTTACTTTATCCAATGCGAAGCATGGGGAAAGTATTGTAATCGGTTTCGCGGCAAGCGCGACTTCAAAGGGTACTCAGGTAAAGACTACGGAACCCATGGACTCAATTAAAGTCACAAATTGTAGTGTTCAATTAGGTTGAATTTTAGCAGGTGACGGTTTTGCCAAAAATTACATGGGGTCTCGTCGAGAGGCCAAAAAGTGCGATTTTTTAATTTAGTGCGTGCGGATGGATGTATGAATGGATGTTATCGTTTTTATGGCCCACGATTTTTTCCACACCTTTGCACCAAATGAAATGAAATTGAAAAACTATCATTATTTTAACAAAATGAAGCTCTGATTAGTTTTTGGTACATATCGGCCCACAAACATTAGTACTTTATTTCAGTACTTTTTTAGTTTTTTCTAAATATCTTGAAAATGACTTAACCAATTTTGATGAAATTTAATATCCTAATTAAGTACCTTGGGGACCACAAAAAAGCTTAAATAAAGTTTTTAGTAAAATTATATTTTAAAGTACTTTACTCTAGAGTAAGATAGTACTTTTTTTAATTTTTAATTTTAAATTCTTTAAAATTTATTTATTTGATCGTTTTAATATACCTCATTTAATCTTGCTTAAGTAAGAATGGATAGGCTTCTCTCTGTGAAATGGTAAAAATTTGGGAGGAAATTTTATAAGTAACCATAGCAACTGCGTTGTTTTCTTATCCGTTACCTTTGCTTAAGACATAGAGTAATCGACTTTAACCCAAAAATAGCGATTGATCTCATCTAATACTTGAGGAATAACCATTCTATATTGGATTTTTGACGTTTCGGTTATTATTGGTAACCAATGCTGAAGAGATGGAGGAATCGACTTAAAATAAAAAATAGCGATTGATTCTCATCTAATACTTGAGGAATAACAATTCTACATTAGGTTTTTAACGTTTCGATTATTATTGGTAACCATTGTTGAAGACATGGAGGAATCGACTTAAAATTACAAATAACGATCGATTCTTATCTAATACTAGAGGATTAACCTTATTGGATTCCATTTTTGATGTTTTGACTATTAATGGCAACCTCTACTGTAAACGTGGAAGAATCGACTTAAAATCAAAAAGACTAAATTCTTTTTTGGTAAACAACTCAAGCTTGATTAATATTTCAAATGAATTTGGATAAAGTTTATCAACGATCCGTTGTAGTTTATTTAGTTTCGCCTGTATGTTTGTTTGTATGTATGTAAATTATCTATGTATCAATGTGACTTTTGTTCTGTTAAATTCCGCAAACATTTCTCTATAAAAATAATAATAATAAAATAATAATAATAAATTGTTTACCATTTGTTTATTTGTTTGATAATTTGTTTGTTTGAGGAGATGATGATTGGGATGATTGAACCTATCGACTTGATTGGGGAATAATGGAATTGAAATAATTATCGGAAAAGAGGTTTTTTTATCTAATTAGATTTTTCCTCTTATTAAAAACAAGGACTAAAGATGAATAAGGACACTCGATGGTGGAGAAGTAATATCCGGAATCGAAGCAAAAAATACAATGTATACATTAATTAATGTAAAATAATTGGTTTAATAAAATTAAAAAAAAAAAATTTTTACATTATATAAAAATAATAAAAAATACATTTCATTTTGTTAAATTCCGCAAACTTTATTCTATAAAAATAATTAAAACTAAAAAGTAAAAAAATAAATTATATTTTAAAAAAACTAAAAAACACGCTTCTAAAAAGTACAAAATAATGTATACTTAATCAAAAAGCGTGGGGCACTTTGTAGAAATTAACTAAAAGTACATGCTTCTGCGCCCCACACTTTTTGATTAAGTATACATTATTTTGTAGAAGCGTGTTTTTTAGTTTTTTAAAATATAATTTATTGTTGAATATGTAAAAAATTTACCCTATGAATACCGCATAAGATTTCATCGAAAATTAAAATTTTCCAAATAAGATTAAAAAGCATGAATAAGATTTTCAAATTATATACTATTTTTAATTACATATAGGTAGATATACGTGCCAATTTAGCTAATAGTTTTTGAAAATTTGAAAATAATAATAAAAATAAAGTGAAAAAATACCTTCTCCAACAACAGCGAAAACGATCATGAGTAAGAATGAGAGTGAACATATTATATAGACCATTTTGAAGAGAAAAAAAACTATTATAGAATGAAACAAAACAGTCTGCTGACTTATATAGTACGTAGCTGTAGGTATAGATAATGAGCTAAAAAATATCTATATTTATGAAAAAATATACTTAGCAGTTATCATTCTAATAAAAAGCCATATATTTCTTAATTGACTTTTGAACGTTTTAAACTATATTATCGTAATAATTTATATTTATATGTACTTTTACTAGTAAATTACCTTATTTCTTTATTTATTTTTTAATTTCTTTATTCAAGGCTTTGATGGCTAGACAAAATTTAATGAATTATATTGGATGTAGTCAGGTCTAATTAACCATTAGTACCTGGAGGCACCGAGCGATGCTCGGTAACTTCTTCCTTCAGTTAAAAGCTTTATTTTAATATTATTTTTAATTTAAAATTCTGATAAAAAGGTCGATTTTTATTTGAGAGCCGTTTTCAAATTAAAAAAAATACAAAAATATATAATATTCGCCCACTGTACCCTCCCCCCCCACCTCCACCCCGCTCGACCCCACCCCCGAAACCTCGCCCTACCCCCGGGTCCCCCACCACTGCACCCCACCTCCTGCACCTGTTTTGATTCAACCATATGATTCATTTTTATTCATCCAATTGTTAATAAATAAAACCTATCAAAATGTGTTGTTTTTTCAGAAAATTGAGACATGCTTATCCGAAATATATTTTTAAATAAATTCTTGATTATTTTTTATTCTATTAAATAAATAAAGTTCTTTATAAAAAAAATTATAAAACGTTTATTAATATTTCTAACGTTTAGGGAGAACAAAATATGTTAAAATCCACAATCTCAATACTTCTTCAAGGCCTTTGAGAATAAAGAATTAACCCAACCCATTGTCTGTCTGGGTAGAATAGTAAAAGGAAAACCTTTTTTAAAACCTTAAGAATGAAATTTTTCTACCTGAGAATAATTAATTTGATTACGATAAAACCCATGAAAAACAATTTTGTCGAAGATGAGACCGTGACAGATCGAATTGACAACCCAAAAACCCCCTAACCCGTGAATTTCATCAAAATCGGTAGAGTC
>JALMQS010000140.1:7423014-7618535 GCA_024734495.1 Forficula auricularia | reverse complement strand
TTTTTTATAAAAATTATTTTCATAAAGATAAATCAATAAGGTTTTCCTCTGCTTGATGCAAATAAGCATACCCAAAGCTGGGCAGAACATCGTTAATCCGTTAATCGTTAATCAACTAAATCCAACATAATGCTTAACAATTTTACTTCTATCTTAAACTAAAAAAATGTTAACGGTTTTCTTAATTTCCGTTAACTTATGGTACATACGTATACCTGCGCAGTGACCTATGGATTTTAGGCACTTTTTGGCCTCTGGGGACCACAATATCCTAAATCCGGTTTTAAACTATTGAGGCATCGATTTCTTCCACCTAGATGTAACAAAATTAAATTAACCTTTTTCATCTCTGAGATACAAGCTCTCAAATAGTCAGGACCCCGGCATGCGATTGTAATACTTCATATTATATTATATATTATATAGTATTATATATAAAAGAATTGGCGTGTTGGATGCGGAAAACGGCGCATGCTGTAGAACAAACCGCTTTATATATATATATATATATAAAAAAATGTGAAAGTAAAAAATAAAGTAATTTTTAAAAAATATTTAAATAATTTCTCAATAAATATTTATAAATCTCATGTTCGCATTTTCTAACTCTTGGGTTGATATGTGGAGATCTAATGATTGTTCTGGATGGAAAATCAAATAGCTGGAACGAATTATGTTTTTATTTGATTTAATTTTAATGCCTGCTCTTGTGCTCAGCCGGAAATGAGGGTAATCTACACGAATATAAATGGTATAATATTAGTAAACATTGTTGTAATTTATGCTGATTATTTGTGAACACAATGGCGACGTCAGTTCCCGCTCGGCCGTGCGTATAAGCAGCCATCTGATAAGCTGCCTGGGAATCCACCTACTTCCTGATTCCTATCTGCCGTCGCTCATTAACACATCGAAACCCTATCGATACTGGACATCGCAACCCGAGCGCTTCAACATTCTAATTAGGCTACTTATGTCCATTTCAAGCTAATTCTATCTCTCTATGCATCCACTCCTCAAAATCATCTCGATTCCTGTGGTACTTTTTAATTGGCAACTGTCGGGGAATCTTTCTGCTAGGTCATTTCAAGCCTCCAGTCTATTATCGTATAAGTATATAACTCACGCGGGTATGTTACACAAAATGGTCTTGCCATTTTCTAAGTACCTAATGATTACACGATTACCATTTAGTATATTAATGCTTGAAACATCGATTTCTCTCGGGTATCATCTGTGAAGGCGAGGAGCATTTTTTTACTGAAATAGATACCAAAAAGCAACGTAAAGTGATGATGCGGCACCAATAGATCTTGGCAAACCTTTCCTTACTGAAACGAAGAGTTTGATTAAAAGAAGAAGCGATGACAAAAATCTTTGTGCACCCGTTTCTTGAAGACTAACGATTTCTAACGAAAAAACACAAATCCACCCCTGTCTCGAATACGGCTCTCATCTATGGAGAGGAGCCTCTAAATATTCTCTTGCTACCCTGGATGCTGAATTGAAACAAGCCGTCAGGCTAATTGACGATTCTACCCTCACCGACTCCCTCGACTCACCCAAGCTCATCGAAGAAATGTCTCTGCCCTTTCCCTTTTCTATAGATACTATCACGGCAGGTGCTCTGATACGAGATAAAATCAATAATTCCCCCCAAAGGCATGCTTTGCGCGTCGCACGCGTTTTTGCACCGGCCTCCCAACACGCTCTCGCTGCCATCCAAATTAGAAAAGTGCCGGACCACTTCGTTCTCCCAGCCGTTTATCTCCATGACTTCAAGGAGACTGGAACTCTCTTCCTAGCACTCCATCTTTCCCAGCACTTATAATCTTCAAACCTTCAAAACCCGAGTGCATAAACACCTACGTCTCCACCCTCTCACTTAATCAACTTTCCATTCTCTTCGGTAATGCAAGGTCTTTCGAGATACATAGGAGCTGCATCTTTACTGGTGCGCCCCTTCTTGCATTCGATTGCATTAAAAAGGTGGCGCAGCAGCGGATTCTATTCTCTAGAAATCATGAGACGAGTGAACTAATTCAGAACTACTCCATTTAGGTGTGTTAGGAGTCAGTACTCCCCTCTCAAAACAAGCACCCTTGCCCACCCTTGATGAGATCCTGAGGTCTATTTCGAACAGAAATTTTAAAAGTTTATTGTAAGAATGATTACTAAAGAAGTTTTCGATAATATTTTGGTTATAAGGAAAGTTTAAATGATAGAAGATCTTTTCATACACAGGGACTGCAGAACGTTATTTTGGGAGTTAAGGTAGGAAAGAGTATGATTTCGAGTAAGAGGATCTAGAGTGAAGTATTGTAGGTATGTGTAGGTCAATTTATATTGTTGAAAAAGATCTCAAAATATATTAACGAAATATGCAACGTAAAATTCTTGTTTTGAAATTATTTATCTGTCTACTCCTATGAAATTTCAATTGAAACTATAAATCATATCCACAAATTATCCTAAATTGCAATATTTTCCTCAGATAATGAAGCATATGAGGTGAGACTTATAGAAACAAAAGACCAAAGTGAAGAGTGTAATTAAGACAGATTCAATGGTCTTATAAAATTTTCTTGAAAATATAAAAATAAATTACCAAAAAAAAAAAGAATGATTTTTAATATTTGTATATTTTTTTTATCTCTTACCTTTAAGATTTGGAAAAAGCAGCTCTATGTATTTCTTTATTTTCATTTATTTGCATTTGATATATATCGTTTTAATTTTTGAATTGTTAGTATAATTTTTTCATATTATCTTCTTAAAGTCGTCTTTGAGGTTTTCATTTTTACTTTATCCAATGCTCAAGTTGAGTTGTTTGCCATAAAAGAATTTAGTCTTTTTGATTCTAAGTCGATTCTTCCACATTTTCAGTAGAGGCCGCCATTAATAGTCAAAACATCAAAAATGGAATGCAATAAGGTTATTCCCCTAGTATTAGATAAGAATCGATCGTTATTTTTGATTTCTAAGTTGATTTCTCCATGTCTAGAGCAATGGTTACCAATAATAATCGAAGCGTCAAAAATTTAATGTAGAATTGTTATTCCTCAAGTATTAGATGAGAATCGATCGCTATTTTTGATTTTAAGTCGATTCCTCCATGCCCTCAGCAATGGTTACAAATAATAACCGAAACGTCAAATATCTAATGTAGAATGGTTATTCCTCGACTATTAAATGAGAATCGATATTATTTTTGACTTATAGTCAACATGAACTACAAATTGCAAGTGATATCTGATTAATAATAAAGGAAACATTAATATTTCAAGTGAATTTGGATAAAGTTTAGCAACGATCCGTTGCAGTTTATTTCTTTTTACTTTCACTTAGTATATCTATATCAGGGGTGTCCAACCGTTTGGCTTACACGGGCCGCATTTGAAGTAAAAACAAATGCCTCGGGTCGCAGATAAAATATCCTAATTCTATTGATATTTTTTAATAAAAAAAAAGAGTTAATAATGTAGAATAATGATATCCACCATGACAAAGAAGCAAAAATATCTTAAAAATATTTATATCTAATAAAAAAAATGGAGTCAAAATATGACAAAATTGTGATTATTATTTCGGAAATCTTGATATATTTTTTCACATTCAAGATTTAAAATCTGCTCTTTTATTTTTCGAAAAAATTTTTGGGAGATTGTTCAATATCTTCTTATTTTAAAAACAAAAAAAGAATTAGGTCAAATTGAATCAGATATTTTCCAGTAAGTATATAAAAATCTTAAATGTTTTTATGTCGGGTTTCATTCATTGTAGTGCTGGGGCTTGGACAACCCTGATCTATATCATGCTTTTTTTATTCCGACTTCTTTTAAGTGCCATATCAGGTTTCCCTGACGTTTCGGCTCCTCGCCACATATACCTGTGCTTAGTGTGTTTAGCTGTTTTTACACAGATATACGGGACCTACTTTTTAACGCCGATTTCGAACGGCTGGTTGGAGTCTGGGCAATTATACTCTTGGTGGGTTGCCAGTGCTTTCCAAGAGGAGGAGGCTGCAAATATCTGATCTGTCGAGGCTCAGTCTCGAACCGGCGTACTTCGAGTCATCGACCCGACACTCTAGCCACTGACCCACAGTCGCCTCGACTATTCCGACTATCAGGTTTTTTATAGTGTTTATCCATCATTTTTCTTACATGTTGTCAGTTAATTGCAACAAAAATCTTACACAAATAAAAATAACTATGCTAAACATAGAAAACAATCTTTAATATCTTTCTTATTAATTTCTTCCATAATGAAATTGATTAAAAAATGTCTTAGAAGGTAACAAAGGTAAAGTTATAACAAAATTTTTAGGACAAATCCTAAATATAAGCATAAGCAGGCATGTGAAACCTTGAGTGATGTGATGATTTGTTGATAATATGCAGCAATTGGAAAATCGAATAAAGCACAGGAAATGGCGTTTTTATTGGTTCAACATCATTTGAATTGTCAAAATGATTCTCGTTTGTAAATGTTTATTCAAAGAAGCTATTAACATATAACCCGACATATGATGTATTACTTTTAAAAAGTAGTAATTTAAAAGATTCTAAAAATGTATTTTACCTGAATCTCTTCAGCTTTTCTAACTTTACAACGAACAAATCTAAACATTGAATAATATCTCTAATGGAGGTGTATGGTTTTATAATAAATAATTGAATGTCAAACTATTCTGTTTTAATTAAAAGTATTTCATATTTTATTATTATTCTTATCTAAATGTGAGAATGACCTTAATCAGGGAGTTCGTTAAAATCTCCAACAAATAAATTTCTTTAGCTAAAGGGCATCTTTTACATATTGACAGTAATGATTCCAGTTTTGTCCATCTCGATAGCTACACACGCTGTTACACTGATCAGATTCTATGAGAATGAATTTTCGTTCTTTTGAAATCTTCTAGAAGAAAGGATTTTCACAGAGACATTGTTTGCCCTATTTTGAAATCTTAACAAGGAATTTTAACAAACTGTAGTCAAGAGATAGACATATTCTTTTTTTATTAAAACTGACTTCCTTTGTTATACTAGTATATTGTCGATATTCACCCAGGCTCAAAAAACCTATTAAAACTACTTAAAAAACATATATTATAAAATATAAAATACAAATAACATTAAGTCACAGAAATGGAGTATCCCGATCACCACTATCTTCTTTTAATCCTCACCAATTAATTTTATTAGGATGCAAAAAACACCTTAAATTGAAAAGGCTGTAAACATATCAACAGCACACGCAGTGACTTGGGCGGTCCCTTATTTAACAAAGACTTATTATTATGGCGCTATCAGATCTACAATGAGCAGGGACGGCGCCAAAGCCTTAAAGGCGCCGACAGGCTACCAATGAACATGAGCTATAAAGTATTATACCGAAAATTTTTTAAAACAGTACTATCTTACGCTAGGGACAGGGGTCGGCAACCTACGGCTCGCGAGCCACATGCGGCTATTTCGATGTAAAGATGTGGCTTTATTTTAAATCAAAAATCAAATTTATATATATCTAATCCTAATAAAATACCATAATATTCAATTAAATATGTTAGTGGCTCTTTAAAAACTGGGAAATTTTATAAATTGTAACTTTTGGCTTTTCCTTCTCAAAAGGTTGCCGACCCCTGCTCTAGGGCAAAGTACTTGAAAATATGATTTTGACTAAAAACTTTAGGTAACTTTTTTTTGTGGCCCTCAAGGTACTTTAATTAGAATATTAAATTTCATCAAAATTGGTTAAGTCACTTTCAAGACATTCAGAAAAATATTTAAAAAGTACTTGAATAAAGTACTAATGTTTGTGGGCCGATATTTACCAAAAACTAATCATCGCTTCATTTTGTTAAAGTAATGGTAGGTTTTCAATTTAACTTCAATCGGTTGAACGGTGAGGAAAAAATCGTTGAGGAAAAAAATGATAACATACCTACATTCATACATCCATCTATCTGCAAGCACTAAACGAAAAATAGCACTTTTGGGCCTCTGGTCGAAACCCCATGTAATTTTTGTCAATACACCTCACTGAAATTCAACCTGAATGAATACTACAATCTGTGTGTTACTTTGATTGAGTCTATGGGTTCCGTAGTCTTTACTTGAGTGATCCTTTGAAGTCACATTTGGCCGATACAATCTTTATCTGCTTCGCATTGGATAAAGTAAAAATGGGGAAATGGCTTGCGTCTTTTTTTGAGGCTAGTCATACCCTTAACTGATCTGCCAATTCAGTTGTCTATATAGCAGGGGCTCCCATTATACGAGGTGTGGCTATTAAATGACTGGACTGATGCTGCTACTGGCAAACAGCGAGCGTGCCGCGACAGGTTTGAACATGATTGTGTCTGGTGATGCTTCCCCCACCCTCTGCTCGCTAGACAAGCCTGCGCGTCGCTCAGTTTGTCTGTAGCAATCGTCCGCAGTATCACAATATTAATGTCCGGAGATCATTGATTTTTACACCCAATTCATTTTTATTGAAAGGCGAGATGGGAAAAAAAATTCAATATAATTTTCTTAAGAACCATAAAAATTTTAAACTAAAAGAAATAAGGAACAAATTTATTTTTAAAATTAAGCAAATTTTAATTCACCTACTAACACTCCCTTATTTTAAAAGATTCACATTTACAACCTCTTTTAAATTCACTCTTATTACATTACTACATAATATATGAGGTATGATGAAATGTTGTAATTGAGCATTAAAAAGTTTTTTTTCTTTGTATTTTCGAAATTTCTCAAAAACGGCTGAAACTATTTATTATTTGCCTTATTAGTTCTTTTAGGAAAAAAAACCTTGAAACGTGGAAAAATGTTGTGGCCGCAGTAATTTGGGCTTCACACGACGGCGCTAAAGGAACTTGGCGCAATGCGGTTAGCTTTTGCCTTCATTTTTGGGAATTATTTTTTTCAGAAGCTTAAAACTATGCGACGCCTATGAAGTTTTTTTTAAGGTTCGATTAAAGGAACTGCGCATGCAATTGAAATCGGTTTCGACTGCTATAGAAACCAACCTATTAGTTGGTAGTAAATTGGATTCGAATTCGCATGAAACAAGAATTGTTTTTTCCCAAGTGTATTTTATTTATTTACGTTATTTGTGTCAATTTATACCCTCGATATTTGTTTCAATTTAAATATTCAATGGAGCTCTTGTTATTTTCTGATTGTTAATATCAAAGTAGAATTTATTTTCTTCTTTCTATTTTATTGTCTGTTGAAGATATATTATTCTCTAATTTCTATTTAATTTCTGAGCTGATAGCGATCTTTATACAAACCATTCGAGATGAAAAAGAGTAAATTAAAATCTCTGGCAAATATGAAAAAAAGTTCGATAAATCGTCGATATCTCCGAATGCAGGAATGAATCCCCCTCCAACTAATTAAAATAAAATCCTCTTATTGCTAGCGATTTAATTTGAATATTGAATTTGTAAATGCTTTAATCAATTGGAAAATTTAATGAGCCTCGCATTTTCTATTTTAATTGACAGTAAAGCCTTGAGCTTCACTAATAAAATTCTTTAAATCGACACTTGAATTAAGTACTTGAAAATTATGGACTATAATCTGGCTCATGTTTATTTATTTGGTATCTTCTAATTCGTTCCAGCGTCTAGTGGATCTCTCTAATGAGCCCTCCGCACTTTAATTAATCATTCGTCTGCAGAAGTGGATGTGTTTTGATTTGTGCGCCCTCGACCGGATATCAGAGCCACTTCCGGCCGATGAATGTGTGGGAGTGGGAGAGTCCAAACACATTTAATACCGACATTTCATGCTTTGTCGGCTCTGGGTTGCCCTTTGACTCGGCTGCCCTTTAGAACTTTGGCATTCCTCTTCTATCACATCCAAAATTGAACCGGTCAATTGAAAGCAAAATTCGTGCTTCAAAATGCTGCCGTTGATTGTTAAGAAAGAAATGGACCACTAAGAATTGATTGAAAAAGAAAACGGGAGTTGACGCTTCTGGGGATTTCGCCCCTCTCTTGTTTTTTCTATGCTCGATAATTGTCATTTTATTTCCATTAGGGGCCGTCCATAAATTACGTCACATAGTAAGGGGAGAGGGGGAAAATCAGATTTGTGACAAATTGTGACAAGGGGGGGCGGGGATCTTAAAGATTGTGATGTCATAAAATTCAAATTAAAAAATATTAAATCCCTTTAGTTGAGTTTATAAAAATAATTATACAATTATTGAATTATCTTATTATATTAAACGAACAATTCTTGTATATATATTTATATATATAGAATCGGTTTCTCGAAAACGGCTCTAACAATTTAAATGAAATTCGGTTAGGGGGTTTTTGTGTTTACAATTCGATCTGTCACGTGCTAAGTTGTTTTTGGTGGATTTTTTGTTAATTGAAATAATTATTCACAGGTGGTTGTTTAAATAAAAATTTATAATTAAGGTCAGGTGGGGTAAGTGGGGCCGGGGGCAACTGGACCAGGGGTCCTGTAACCCCAGAGCTTTTTAATTTTACCGCATTTTTTTAGCGCAATTCACTTTTTCATATTGGTGGGAAATTTTCAGTGTTCCTGAATTAGAAAATTTCTTTAAGTTTATTTTATACTTAAGTACTTAGTTATGTTAATTACTTATTTACTTATTTACCTAGTTATGTGCTTACTTCTTACCTAGTTGCCTTACCCAGTTCCTTGAAAATATTGAGACTTGAGTAAGTACTTATTTAAGGCTTTCTTAAGCATAAGGAACTTATTTAACTTTATTTCAATGGGTAAAATGAAATTATTTTGTTTAGTTGTTTGATTTATGACACTTTTTTTTGTATTTTCTGTAATAAAAATCGATTTTAAAAATTATACGTGGCGTTTAAACTTATCTACCTTAAAAAATTCAATAGAATAAAAAAAATAGAGGTCTTGGTGCAACTGGGCCAGCCTAGTCAGCGCCCAATTACCCCGAATCGCTTACATCTTTGATTATTTTTAATCCATATATAAATAGACTAATTCTACCTACGGCCAGGGCCTTGAGGGATAAGGGAACATGTCCAATTGCTCAAAAGATGTTAAAAAATTAAAAAACAGCAAATAGGCTGGGCTGGTCCATTTACCCCACAACGCGTTTAACTGGGCCAACCGCAAAACTTTTACATTCAACTTAAGATAATTCCAAAATTTTGAATAATCAAAAGTTGAAAGTATCATGATTATTTGAAGAAAATTTCATCTTTCAATTAATATAGTCACGAGATCTATAAATTGTGAGGAAGCTTAGTTATAGCCAAAAGTATGGAGTACTATCCTTGGGAAAACAAAAGAAACTGGCCCAGTTACCCCACCTGACCTTACATTTTTTTCAATTTTCTTTTAATAAAATTTTTTATTTTAAATTCTACTAATAGATCATTATAAATATTATTATATATTAGAATTTGCCAATTTAATTAATTAAAAGTATTTTTCTATAAAATAATTTATTAGAATATCATTTCATTCTCTTCAAAAATCCGACAATTCGAAGGATCGTAGGTACCTCCTTCTTCATGATTCAAAAGGGTCAAAGAAAGAACCGGGATGTATATTAATATTATTTTTAATTGCAATTACAATCAAAACTTCGTGGCCAGTCTTGGTGATGGTCATAGCGGGTGTAAACGTTAGTAAAAATATAAATTAAGTTTTATTTCAATTTCATTTTATTTTGGCTGCGATTAAAAATCGACGTTTTTAACTGAATTAAAAATTAAAAATAATATTAATATATTGTTTTTAACTGAATCAAAAAATTACCTAGCATCACTCGGTGTTCCAAGTACTAGGGTATAAAAGTGATAGTGTTACGTCACAATACAGGGGGGCTTAATGTAAATGTGACATAATGTGACAGAGGGGGGTCTAAAAATCTTGTAATTCTTGTGACGTAATTTATGGATGGCCCCTTACACAATAAACAGAAACGGACTTGTTTTTATGTACTCTAGCCAGGTCACGTAGGTATAGATTTTTAATGGAGGGCTTCGGCGAGTGAGTAACTGATTTGTTCAGGTATATTATTCCCCCACATCTCAGCATAGCTAAAACAAAATTTAAATGCTTTTCCAAAATAATTAATTCAGACACAGTTATGTAGAAATAGAAGGTGTTTCTGAAAATAAAATCAATGTTTGGGGGGGGGGTGTAGATCTTTGAACCCCTTTACCTACGTCCCTGTCTATAACAATGTGATGTTGTTTATGTGAAAAATTCACATTTTAAGCTCACTTAGGTACTCGTATGTTTAAAAAGAGTTTTTTAGAAAATAATAACAAATCTGTGTTGTATGAGAGAAACATGATAACTAAAAAAAAAAGGTTTTAAACTAGCTACAAGCTTCTTAAAATATAATTAGATATATTAATTAAGAAATAACAAATAAAAATATTATTTGTTTGTTTGTTTATTTAAATTTGTATGATGCTCTGAGGTAGTTTTCTCATATGAGCAGTAAAAATTACATTAGCAGTAAGGAAGCGTCCTTTAATTAAGTGGGGCAATTTTGGCAATTTTCGGACCCCCACCTCCCTCCTTGGTCAAATATTGTGAGATTTATTTGGCTCGACTCCCCCCCCCCCCCTAATCTAGCGTGAGATTTTTCAAAATACGTATTTTTAGTGTAAATACATTATTATCGTCAAATTATTATTATTTCTTTCGATCCAACGTGTGGCTTGTCTTTTAGTGTAGTGTGAGTCCCCGTATAGCACAGAGACCAAAATAAAACCCAAATGCAACTTTTTTGATTGGTTGAATTATAGTCTTTATATAGTTTTAAATCGGTTGAATTACGGTTTCTAAACGGTAGTTATGTGTCGTTTTTTCCGTTTTGCAACTGTTGTATTATCGTTAAATTATAGTCGCAAAGATTATAATGCAACCGTTACAAAAAGGTTGTCGCCAACATTTTTGGCACCGATTTGCAACTGTTTATTTATAATTAAATATTTCTTTGATTTGATTAATATAATGAATAATTACCCAATTCTTTAATAAAAACAATAATCAACATGTTGATTATCAATAATCTTTTTAATAAACCATTAATTAGTCTCCAAACAATGTGGCTCGCCTTGAAACAGTTTTATAAATTTGCGGCTCCCAAAGTTAAGGTTAGTGGCCACCCCTGTTATATAGTAACCATATAGGCACTATATAGTTACTATATAGTTTGAAACATTGTGCTACTAGGGTACTGTAGATAATGAGTGATATTTTTGCTCTAAATATTTGCTTCAAAGTCCTTCATCTTCTAACAACTCGGTCTCTTGCCGAAGGCCAAACCGAAAATCAAAAATATTTAAATCCAAAATCCTGAATAAAAAATTCTTAAAAAAAACTGTCATTTTAATTATACAGTAGTTATTGATTTATTTTGATTAGATAATGTAAAAATTTAAAAATAAAATTAATTTCATATAGCGTTATTTAAATAATTCTCAACTTTAAAAACTAAAGATAGTAATTTTATACACATTTTAATTTTCAATATTTAATATATTTAAGAAAATAATGGAGGTACACAATTATTAATAATAGCCAATATTTATGGAGTGTAATTTTTAAAGGGGATAAAATTTTGGGCCGTATTTTATTAACTCTAATATTTTTAAAATAGCTTAAGGAACTTCGTCACTGACGGGGGTCACCCGACCGAACACGTTTGATTTTTGTATTACTTTTATATTATTGTTTGCAAGCAATTTTTTTATTTATAACTAATTTATTTATTATTTATAACTAATACCGAAAATATCGTTATTTTACCTTAGCACATACCTGTTTCACGAAATTGCAAAATACCACGAAATGCCGGTATTCGGTATACCGTTGTACCGGTATTGAGATCACTACTACCCATGACTAAATTGAAAATAAGTTAAAATTGAATCAAATTAACTCAATCTACCTATCCTCTGCTTAATGCAAATAAACATACACATATTATATCAACTATATATATATATATAATTTATTTGTTTGAGGCTATAGTTTCGAAGGCTTGGTCTTCATCATCAGTCTTTTTTACTTTACCATACAGGGTATGGTTATGTATTGTAATCGTGCATGAAAAAAGTATTTTTTTTTGCTTCTTATTTTAGAAACGGCTGAAACTATTTTGATTAAAAAAATTGGTCGAAACCATGGCATTTCGGTCTACAAAAAAGCTTTAATAAGTAAACATCGAAAAAATTATATTTTTCGAGATAATAACTGTTTTGTCAAAATGTCTGTTAGTTAGTCTGTGACTTCGAAACTATAGTCTGAAACAAATAAATAATATACCTATATATACATATAAATAGTTGATATATATGTGTGTATGTTTATTTGCATCAAACAGAGGACAACCTCTTTGTTTCTCTTTATGAATCAACAAGTCTGCTACTCTTGGCAAAAAATGCTGAATAAATTGAACTTAATTTTCACTATGACCATGGATACTACGATGGTCGTAGTAATGTGTATTTGCGTGTATATTACAAGCTTTATATTTATTTACATCAAGCAGAGAACGACACTCTCTTTGATTTGTCTTTATTAAATAAATGAATAAATAAGTTTTAACATGATAAGATTCACTCTAATAATAAATAAAATTTATTTTATTAAAGAATTAACGCTCAGGTATCGCGCATATGAAGAAAACTGAAACGTGATTATTTAGATTAAAAAAATCTCTAGAGCTATTTTCAATGAAAAATCATTTCAAGCGTCTGGAGCCAATCTCATCTTCATTTTGTTAATAAGACAATTTTCCAACTGCCAAGCTTTCTCGGGATTTCAATGTAGTTTACAACATTAGGGAACAATGAACTATTGTTACTTAATATAAATTATTGGGCGCGAGTCGGCGAAGCCCACGCGGGCCGCCAGGATGTGGAGGGTCGGCCAAACACCGAGAAATACACAAGAAACCATAATTGACCTTTGGCCCCTGACCAGGTTCATTATGCAAAAAGGGAGCCCGAGCTGTCCTTGTCTTGAAGCTCCGAGCCTCGGGCATCAAAAGAGTCATCGCCCTCGCAAACGAACCACCCTAAGTGCAAGAAAACCCCCGGCCCCGTCTCCAAGGGCAATTCAAAGTCAACCCCTTGAAGCTGGCTGGACGAGCCGTCCTCAATGGTGTTCTTGCCTGAAGAGGGTATCAGAAATCGAAAAATTTTAGGATCAAAAATAATTTTAAGAAAAAATAAAAACCGACTTCAAAAAATTAAATGCAACAAATAAAATACACTAAAAGGTATAAAATAATTATTATCTTATTTAGTTACAATTAAACGACGAAATATTAACATGAAATTACTTTTTGAAGTCGGTGCCAAACAAACTATACCTATAAGCGAGCGTACCCGCCAAACGTACTAAGTAAGATCCGTCGAGTGCGATTCATAAAAGGTATATGTTTGGCATCAACTTCAAAAGTAATTTCATGTTAATATTTCGTCGTTTAGTTGTAACTAAATAAGATAATAATTATTTTATACCTTTTAGTGTATTTTTATATTTGTTGCATTTAATTTTTTGAAGTCGGTTTTTATTTTTTTCTTAAAATTATTTTTATTTTTCTCTTTTTTAGTGATGTTATTAATAGTGATTATATCATCAGAACTTGACCAAATTAATATGACACCATCCCCAAGACACCCCCTTTCGATAAAAAAAGAACCATCGAAATCGGTTCATAAACAAAGAGGTTAGGTCTAAACAAACCTAATAAAAAAGGTCTAATACCTATGAAAAAAATCGAAAAAATGGGACCAATCGGAAGCTAGACTGGACCCAATGCAAAAAAATTTTCAAAATCGGTTGACAATTGGCGGAGATATGAGGTAACATAGGCACAAAAAAAAAAAAAAAAAAAAAAAAAAAAAAAAAAATTCAATCGAATAGAGAACCTCCTCCTTTTTTGAAGTCGGTTAAAAATAAGTCTTCAAAAAAGTTGTGCACCTTGTTGAGAGTAGCAGAGTTGTTTAATGAGATCAAATCAAAGAGAGTGCCATTTCCGTGATACATATTAAGGAGGTTCTTTCGCGACAATCCACACAAAAAGTTTTAGCCTCGTAACCACTCTATAAATATGAACGGAACTAAATTTTTAGGGTATTTTTTTTTTAACGTGACTGCCCACTCACACTACGAAATCTCTATATAGATACACACTTACTACCTGGTCATTTCCAAGCCATTGTGCTTATATCCCCTCCACTAAAAATAATCGCCCAAAAATGTTTTTTTTTTGTTTCTTATGAAAACTACGTGGTAAATAAATTCAATTTTTTTTAAGCTACTCCGAATATATTATTCTAACAAATATTAGTTTTTTATCAAGATGGTGAAAGTCCTTCAATGAAAAAAAATAAAATAATGATCATATCCCCACCCTTTCCATATCTACCTCATGTAAAAATGTCATCTTTAATTGCAATTATTTCATGTTTGGTGTGGTAAATCGTCTTCAAATTTTAACAGTATGTGTATTATGCTTTTAATGACTTATATTCCAAGTTTCAAAAACTTCTTGAATTTTTGAATTTGTGAAAGAATTACCTTACTAACTTCAGATTCACACATATATATTTTTTTTTTATTTATTGTCAATCGGGAACAAAGCCCATTTAGACAACACATCAGTAAAGTGTTAGTAGTGTTAGTGAGAGAGCCGAGTTTTAGGCCGGAAGAAATTTTATATGTTAGCCAGGCTCGAACCCGGGTCCTCCCGCTTGAACATCGTCATCAACGATGGTAAATCGGAGCCAGCTCGGCCAATCCGACTCCCTACACATATAAATAAATATTTTAGCATGTGAATGAACTACTCCAGTGGTTCTTAACCTATGGGTCGCGACCAAAAATTGGGTCGCCAAGCATATTCATTGGATCGCGCAGAATCGTTAACAAATATTTTACTACATATATTTATTTTCAATAAGTTTAAACATATATTTTAATTTACAATATATTATGTACCTATATACCACTACTAACTAATTAAACTACTAATTAAAATAAAAATATTAAAAACACGTGCTTTTTCATTATATTTTCCTTGATCGAAAAAAGTAGGTACCCATTGTAGGTATATCTTAATTATTTAAAAAAAAAAAAAAAAAAAAAACTTTGTTTGGGTCGATACATGAACATTTTTCTCAAATTTGGGTCTTTGCTTAAAAAGATTAAGAACCACTGAACTACTCCATGGGAAGATATGTACATGAGTACCAACTCATGTACAGAAAACAAATATAATATTAATTTATAAGAAAGACTGATGGTCAAACCTTTAGTATATTGCAGAGGAACTGTGGGCCGCGGCTTCTTCACAGAGTGCGCCGCGAAGCTTCACAATCAATTGAAACAACACTTTTTTTTTTTTTTTTTTTTTTTAATGCAATCGAATGCAAGAAGGGGTGCACCAGTAAAGATGTAGCCCCTATGGATCTCGAAAGACCCTTGCATTACCGAAGAGAAGGGAAAGTTGATTAAGTGAGAGGGTGTAGACGTAGGTGTCTATGCACCCTGGTTTTGAAGGTTTGAAGATCATAGGTGCTGGGAAAGATAGAGGCTGGGAGAGAGTTCCAGTTCCTTGAAGTCATGGGGATATATGTATTCGCGAATGAAGTGGTCCGGCACTTTTCCAATTTGACCGCGAAAGAGTGTTGGGAGTCGGCAAAACGTGTGCTGCGTGCAAAGCATGCTTTGGGGGGAATTATTGATTTTATCTCATCAGAGCACCTGCCGTGATAGTATCTATAGAAAAGGGAAAGGGCAGAGACATCTCTTCGATGAGCCAGCGAGTCGAGGGAGTCGGTGAGGGTAGAATCGCCAATTAGCCTGACGGCTCGTTTCTGAATTGCATCAAGGGTAGCAAGAGAATATTTTGAGGCTCCCCTCCACAGATGAGAGCCGTATTCGAGACAGGGGCGGATTTGGGCCTTGTAGATGGTGAGAAGTTGTGGGGCTTGTAAAATCGCTTGGACCTGAATAAGAAGCCAATCTTCCTTGCTGCAGATTTCGCCACAGAGGAGATGTGTTCATTCCAAGACAGGTCAGATGCGACAGAGACGCCCAACATGGATAGGCTGTCACACATTTTCAGGGTATTCCGAATCGAAGTGAATATCAGGGAAATCTCTATTTTCGCGCCTAGAAACATTGAGTCTTATTTGAATTAAAGTTAACTAAATTTTGAGAGCCCCATTTATTCAGTTTGTCTAGGTCGAGAATAAACATTTGGTCTAAACATTTATTTATTATTCATTTTAGCTCTTACTTACGATAAGACATACATAAACCGAAAAAATTCAACTTTGACACCCTCGAAAAAATCTGAAATATATACAAAGGGCTCCCCCCCCTGTGGTCTGAATTTTTGATTTTCATTGAAAAATAAACTATTAATTCCCAAGATATTTTTATCGATTCTAATACAAGAGTATTTAAGAGAGAAGAAATAAGGTATTTGTTTTGATATCAAGCGAAAAAATTCAACTTTGACACCCTCGAAAAATCTGAAATATAAACAAAGGGTCCCCCCCTTGAAGTCTAATTTTTTGATTTTCTATAGAAAATTAAACTATTAATTGGCAAGATATTTCTATCAATTCTCAATAAGATATTATTTAAAGAGACCAAATACGGAATTTGTTTTTTAAATATGTTCTTTTACTTTGGGGTAGAGCGCCATGAAAATATTTTAATTATAAAAAGGCGCCACGACTCAGAAAAGTTTGGGAATCCCTGGTCTATTGCGAATAAATTTATATATGTTCATTTATATATAAGTACCTATATGCATATTTGTATCAGTTGAGAAGACACAGGACCTTTATTGATTTCCTCATAAGAATAAATAAATGTTATATATATTTTTGTTGCAGTAAAAACTCGTTTTTAGTACGAAGGGCTCTTACTAGTTAAAACGCAGTTTTACTGAATACCTTGGTGGCAACATATATATAACATATACCAAACTCAATCAGCATTAGTAAATTCTAGTTGCTACAAAGGTATTCAGTGAAAGGCGTTTTAACTAGTAAGAACCCGTTCTTAATAAAAAAAGTGTTTTTACTTCAAAATATATATAAACTTTATTATTGATTACACAATCAATAATTTTTTTGGAAACAAATTTTAGTTAAAATTAAAACATCGAGCTTCCACATATCAAATTATTGCTAGGATAATTAATTTAAAAGACGCTATTTAGACTCAATAATGCGATGGGATGCAATCGTTGGAAAAAATCATCAACATAATTATGCTGAACCTTCACCAATTTATTATTAAACAAAGAAAAAGAACTATAGTCTTATTTTTGTTTTTACTTTATGATGAAATATAGTATTGTTATCGTGCATGATCTGTTTTGTTTTTTATACGTTTTTTTTTTAATATCTAAAAAAACTGTTAATACTAATTTAATAAAAGAAATCGATCAAAATTTGGTCTACAAAAAGCCTATTTCAAAGATTATTCTATTGAATATGTATGTAGATTAAAAATTTTAAACATTTAATTATGGTAAATGATCACAATTCTGTTATTTCACCGTTTCTTAATTTTCCTTGTTGAAAGACTTGAAAATGAGGTCCATTATGATTTTTGATAAACCACCAAATTCTTACTGACTGTAAATCATCATAATGGATAAATTGCATTAATAACACATTCAAAGCCTGCTCCACATTGCAACCGAATACCCCCTCAGAAGGTATCTTAACTCCTTCCAAGAACTGCATCAGCTCGAGGTTTAACGCCTTGCAGAGCTGGTACATCCCTCTCATAAATCTGCTCGTCTGCATTTCTCTGATATATCAAATCTATTAAATTATTTGTTTCAGCGTGGGGCGCGGTCACTTCCTTATTTTAAAAAATCATAACACAAAAAGTATTGGCAGTATAAATTTAATTCTTTTTTCTGTACACAGAGGTACATTTAAAGTTTTATTGCATTAGGCTTTAAAAACGGCATCTTGAAGATGGCCACCGTCCTCGTCAATACACTGAGATAGCCGAATTTTGAAATTCCTGTCCACTTCCTCCAGCATATCTGTGCCTATGTCGACAATAGCAGCACGAATAATGTTCTTCAGCTGACCAAGGGTCCTCTGACGATTCGTGTAAACCAAAGATTTAAGGTAGCCCCACAGGAAATAGTCACAGGGGGCTAAATCTGGCGATCGCGCTGGCCACTGAAGATCGCCCCTAAGAGAGATGAGCCGTTCGGGGGAGTGTTCCCGCAAGAGATTCATGGAAGTTCGTGCCGTGTGATCCGCTGCTGCCATCCTGTTGGAACCACACATCTCCCACATCCATTTCTTCGAGTTTGGGTAGAAAATCTCCTCAATCGAAAAAGTGGACAGAAATGTCAAAATTCGTCTATCTCAGTGTATTGACGAGGACAGTGGCCACCTTCGAGATGTCATTTTTAAAACCTAATGAAATAAAACTTTAAATGATACCCCTATATACAGAAAAAAGAATTAAATCGATACTGCCAATACTTTTTGTGTTATGACTTTTTTAAAATAAGCAAGTGACCGCGCCCCATCCTATTTTGTATTATATTTTATATCTTATTCTTTGTATTTAATATTGTTCGACTTACTGTATTTTGCCATACGAAATAAATAATAACACACTCAAATGAATTCTGTAGTTGAAATTCGTCTTATATAGGGGACCACCTTTTTCTTCACTCCATTAGGTTTTTCCAGATAATAAAGATGAATTCTGTTGTGTCAAGGGGAGTGCATTATTCAAGTTGATGGGGGGTAAAGGATTAAGTTGAGGTTTTGGAGAGATGTGATTCTCAATTAGGGGGACTCAGATTGGCTGGCTGAAGGAAACGGGAAGTAGAACAACAGTCCAAGTGTGGAGGCCCGCCCGCCATTGTGCCCGAGAAGAGTTGTCTTAAGCAACGTGAGGTGCTCTAGGTGTGATCGAGGACCCGGCGGTAGGATTCGCGCACACCACACACACACACACGACACACTCAGGTCAGACGAAACGCCGAGTTTACGCTTCGGTCAGATCACGATGTTTTATAAGGCTGAAACGATCTCGAAACGGATGCTTCTGTTTGATTGATCGGTACATGGACAGGACATATTGCTCTCCAAGATTTTTAATTCTCTATTCTGCAGGCCACTTTCCTGCAAACTTGCTCAAGTAAGGCCAGAATGGACGCAACTCGCCTTTTGAAATTTATTAGAATAATACTGCATATTTTATACAAATCTTGTGCAATTTTAATTGAAAATCGGAATCAAAAGCAAAAAATTTCTTCAGAATTGCGTATTGGTATATTATATTTAGCTACATTTTAGTAATTTTTTTAATGAAAGACCCCATAACGTTCACGACATGGTTTTTGTGCCTATGTTACCTCATATCTCCGCCAATTGTGAACCGATTTTGAAAATTTTAAAATTGCATTGGGTTCGGTCTAGCTTCCGATTGATCCCATTTTTTTTTTCATCAAAGGTATTAAACCTTTTTTATTAGGTTTTGTTCAGGCCTAACCTCTTTGTTTATGAACCGATTTCGATTATTCTTTTTTTATCGAGGTGTCTTAGGGATGGTGCCATATTAATTTGGTCAAGTACTGATTATATGATCATTATTAATAACATCACTAAAAAGAGAAAAATAAAAATAATTTTAAGAAAAAATAAAACCGACTTCAAAAAATTAAATGCAACAAATAAAATTCACTAAAAGGTATAAAATAATTATTATCTTATTTAGTTACAACTAAACGACGAAATATTAACATGAAATTACTTTTGAAGTCGGTGCCAAACATTTACCTTTTATGAATCGCCCTCGACGGATCTTAGTACGTTTGGCGGGTACTCTCGCTTATAGGCATAGTTTGTTTGGCACCGACTTCAAAAAGTAATTTCATGTTAATATTTCGTCGTTTAGTTTTAGCTAAATAAGATATTAATTATTTTATACCATTTAGTGTATTTTATTTGTTGCATTTAATTTTTTTGAAGTCGGTTTTATTTTTTTCTTAAATTTTTTTTTTCAAAAATTGGACTTAGGCCACTTTTAAAATAAACGGTCCATCTTATAAATTAATTTATTGGTATTTTTGGTAAAACAATGATATGTACATAAACCTTTATAAATACTCAAAATTAATCAAAATCCTTTCGGGAGGAAATTCATTACTAAGGAGGGCAGATTAATGATCGGAAATAATACTCTTAGATGAACGTTACTTGGACTGAGACTCTCTTTTCAAGCTGAATAAGTACAATAGAACTAGAAAAGAAGTGCACCTAATAAACCTAGAGTAATGGAGAAAGAAATTCCCATCTTGTCGGATGTCAGCAGCTGAAACAGATGAGTCTCACTCAGAACCCTTCAGTCACTAATGAATTCTCGTTAAATGAAGTCTTTACGAAAGAACATTGACTCCTCCCTTCTTCATTAGCTGAGAAGATCATCAGAAAAATATTTTACATATTTAGATGAGACCAAAGAATGAATGACCATCTGTTGGATAAGTAGTTGCCGAAACCAAATTAAGTGAGAAATGGCCAGTAAAGTTTCGATTTAAATTTCTATCAGTAAGTTATTGGAAAATGTCGAACTTGGTCTAAAAATTAAAATACAGGGTGGGGCATAAAGATCTACCACATTTTGAAGAGGTATAAAAAATGAAAAAATTTAACTAGAAAAAAAACTGAATATATTTTTGAAAAGTACATAAAATAATTTTTTTAAATGTGTTTTAAACATTATAGACAAAAAAAGGTGTGGGGGTGGGGTCAAATTGAAAATTCTAGCGCTTTTGACCAACCTCAACCAAATTTTGTATACATATTTTGTGGACCCACAGAAGGCTAGAAATGCAAAAACTAATACATTTTGTATATATAGTTTGGTCGAAAGGGCTAGAATTTCAATTTTTGACCCCCCCCCCCTTTTGGGTGGTTAGTTTTTGCATTTCTAGCCTTCTGGGGGTCCACAGAATATGTATACAAAATTTGGTTGAGTTTGGTCGAAAGGGCTAAAAATTTTCATTTTTGACCCCTCCCCCCATCCCTTTCTTTCGTCTGATATAATGTTTAAAACACATTAAAAAATATATATATTTTATGTTCTTTTCAAAAATATATTCAGTTTTTTTCTGTTAAATTATGTCATTTTTTTATACCGCTTCAAAATGTGGTAGATCTTTATGCCCCACCCTGTATAAATCTAATGCAAGCAAAATATTAAATAAAATTTTCCAAAATCACAATTTAGTAACAACAAAAATAAATAAATTCCAAAATAAAATGTTATGAAGAGTTTCTGAAAATTAAACTATTTTTTTATACATAGCTTAATATAGCAAAATTTCTTAGGATATTGTTTTCAGGACTCAATTGATCTAATGCGGGGAATTAAGTGGACAACTTTTAAAAGGGCCACCCCGTGGGTGAGAGGTGCCTTTGGGAAACTTATATTTTGATACTCCCCCTAACAAAAAAATAAATAAATAAAATAAAATATATTCTAGATAAAAATATATTTATTTCAGGTGACTAAATTAAAATAATTATCAAGTAACCGCTTCCTATAATCAGGAGCATTTGTGCTAGTCACAATCTTGCCACCCTCAAGTGGAGTACCCTGCTACTTGGCGTCTCTGTAACTGCTAAAATGTTTATTTCGCAGTTCAGAAGTGGCTTTACTTAAAATTATGTAAAAAATTTCACGAATTGACTAATTTATTCTTTATTAATATTAATATCGTGAGAATGACATTCAATCACATTCAATTTGGATAAGGTTCAGAGCCCTCGCTGTTCTGACAGGTGGCGAACATGGGCAGCTTATTTTTAATTAACCAAGAGAAAAAATCCTGACAAATTTTTTCAACCAACGTTATATTCATCAAATAAGCGTGTTCTGATGTGGCCATCCACTTGACTTTTACCATACAACCTGGCCCCTCACTTATATTTAATATTTAATAAAATTATTTATAATCATGTAGGGGGGGGGGTTACTTTTTGCATTTTTAGACTTCTTGGGTCCCTCTGATTATGTATACAAAATTTGGTTTAGTTTGGTAAATGGCCAAGATTTTCATTTTTTGACCCCTCCGCCCCCCCCCCCCCCCATTTTGGGAGGTTATATTTTGCATTTTTAGACTTAGTGAGAGTCCACTGATTATGTATACAAAATTTGGTTGAGTTTGCTCAAACGACCTAGTTTTTAATTTTTAACCCCCCTCGACCCCCCTTAATTTTGGGTCAATATGCACCAAAATCTAATCAGCTCTTAATCTCAATGGACCAAAACTACGTTTGAAATTTGGTTTCGATATTCACACTAGTTTTTGAGCTAGCTCGTACACAAATTTGGTAACGCACAGACTAACAGACATTTTGACACAACAATTATTATCTCGAAAAATATAATTTTTTCGATGTTCACTTATTAGAGCTTTTTTGTAGACCTAAATGCCATGATTTCGCTCAATTTTTTTAATCGAAATAGTTTCAGCCGTTTTTTAGATATTTTGAAAAAAAAGATGTAAAAACCACCTTTTTCATGCACGATTACAATACTTGACCATACCATGTATGGTAAAGTAAAAAAAATCAGTTTCATGCACGTCACCGGAATCCTTGAAATGATAGGAGTGTGGAGTAAGATGTCAATGTATGTACTTTGGGGTAGCCACAGATCATAAATAATGTCGTTCCGAGACGACCTTTATTTAGCGAGCTATTTGAATTGTCCCTTTCAATACGTGTCTCTTTCATCCCACCTCTCCCCTAGATCTCTTTTTGAATAAGAAGATTCAAAATAGCCTTTCGAGTCAATTTTTAAGTATTATTGATCGCAAATTAATATCGACAAATTTTTCCCATTAAATTAATATAATGATACTAAAATGAGTTATAGAGGGGTGAAAGAAAAACAGGAAGTGAAATCTGATGTCCTCGGGGGTCGTAATGGTGTGCTTTTTACTTTCATTACCGCCGGTTTGCCACTTGTCAAACAATTAGGTCCTTTCAATCAGATGAACAATCTGAAAGACTAGAAGCGTGCTAATTGATCGGCAAGGGGGCAGACAACTCCTTCCTCTCTAGCTACCTCACTCGGATGTCGAAAACGGAAAACACCCTCCTCGAAGAAATGGGAGGGTAGATATTTAGAATTCTCTCCGGAGGCGAGAAACTCTTTTCTATGGTCTAGTAGAGACGTGCAGTGAAAGTTGCTTATTTTCTGGATAAAGCTTTCCTGGTCAGGTTGATGATCTGAGGGTTTTTCTGGTGGGGGTTAAACAGGGTGGTTCGGTTAAAACCTAGGTGATTAAAACCACTGGTTTAAACCAGTTTAAACAGTCCAGGACTTTATCAGATTTTGACCAGTGATTTTTATTGAGTGACCACTTAAATAAATAATTTTTCATACTTATATTCATATACATATAAACACACAAATAATGTAAATAAATAAACAACTAACAAATTTCATATACACTGTGGTTCAAAAAAAGTGTAACACTTAGAAAAATTTAGTTTTTTCAAATAATTTTTCAGGAAAAACATATTTTATTTAAATTTTTAATACATTCTGTAATTGTATAAATATTTTTAAACATTTTTAGAATGTATTACTTTAATTTAAACCCTTTAAAATTAAATTTATTTAAAATATCATAAATTTTCAGGTTTGAAATTTGATCCCTTTATTGAATTTTATTAAATGTTTATCGTCTAATATCGAATTAAATTGAATATTTTAATGTTTATCAGTTCGATTTAAATATCTCATCTTTTAATTTTATTTTATTTCAAATATTGTCCAAGCATAATGACTCTAAAGTTCGAGGAAGTAGCTCAAGCTGTAGCTCTAATAAATGATGGAAGATCGTATCGGTATGTCGCTCAACGACTTAAATCATCGGTTGGAAGTATCCACAGAGATGGAAAACGATATAGAGAAACAAACTCTTATGCCAGGAGACCGGGATCTTGTCGAATTAGAGCAACAAATGGGAGAGATTACCGATTCATAGTATTGGAGGTATTGAGGGATCCGCATTGTACAGCAGCTCAAATTCAACAGTGCCTTCTACCAACTCGACAAATCAACCTGAGTGTTTGGGCTATCAGAAGACGTCTCCGGGAATTAGGGTTGATGTCAAGGAGACCAGCGACAGGCCATCTTTTGGGTACCGCGCGTTTCTAACCCCCGACAAAATATTAAAAGGACAAAATATCCCCCGACATAATATCTACTGACAAAATATTCCCCAGTATAAGGAAGAATACAAAAGAGATTAAGTGAGACGCCAACCGAACCGTCTAAATGCCAGCCCGAAAAGAAGCTATATGAACCCAATCGAGCCGAACTGAATATATATTAACCGCACCGGGGTCGATTTGCATTACTCATAAGATTCACGCGGGGAAGGGTTATTTTGTCATGAGATATTTTCTCTGAAGGATATTTTGTCGGGGATATTTTGTCGTGGGAAATTTTGTCGGGGGATATTTTGTCGGGGGATGTTTTGTCGGGGGCTGAAATGTCGTGGAATCCATCTTTTGACACCGAATCACCGAATCAATCTACTTTTTTTGCACCATAGTGTATATAATAAATTTTACATCAAATATAATATAATAATAATTTTAAAAATTACACTTAGATACTTAGAAAATACTTACTATTAATATTGTGGAATAGATAGGTTGATCGACTGGTATGAGGAATGGAGCAATAAAGATAGTCGAGATTGCGCTCAGTGTATTTATTCAGTTAATAATCTACTAAAAGCCAACGTTTCGGCATACACTTTGTGCCTTCAAGGCAAGTAATGGTAAGTCATAAATTACTCGCCCTGAAGTAGGCATAAAGTGTGTGCCGAAACGTCAACTTTAGTAGTTTAACTGAATAAATACACTGAGTGCAATCAGACTATCTTTATTTGCTCCAATATCACTATCAATATTCATCATCATCGCTATTTATTTTATCTTCCTTAATGTTGTAATTTAACATTTTATAGCATGTAACTAATTTAGAACCTAACAATTTATTAATTTTTTTTGAATAAAACTAAAGTTAGAAAATATTCTTTCAATTCCAGCACACGATGAAACACATGATTGTAAATTGCTAACAAAAGTTCTACATTTTTTATCTACACCCATTAGAGATAATCAGCTTACATGAGGTTCAACATTATTTCTCACATTATAAGTAAAATACAATTTTGGGAATGGCCTTGCTTGAGCCATAAAATTTATCATAAATACAACAAAATTTTCATTTACTTCATTGAATATCCATTGGGGTGCTACTTCTTCCTCTTCTGGCTTTAAATCTTTACCCATGTATGTAGGATGTAATATATACCCGCAATAAAGCGTGAGAGTAATGCAATTTGTTTTTTTGTTTTTTTATGTGGTGTCACTTTCGAATTAACACAAAACTATTATTAATCTATATTCTATGACTGAATAAAAGTATAAAATGAAAGGAAGATATAAAATATATAAATATATAGTAAAATACTAAAAAAAATTGTGGTTAAAACCAATTTTGAACGGTTTTAACCACTTTTGACCAGTGCCCTTTTCAAAATCTAAAAAAGTTATTTTTTAACAACCCTGGGGTTAAAACCATCAATGACGAACTCATGACATGAATTATTCTTACATATAGATATAATATTGTCTCAAACCATACACCAGCTGCTTTCTAAATTGAGATGCGCGTCTTCCTGGATAGGCGAAAATAATTTCTAAGGCAGGTGCGAAAAGTTTAACAGAAATTTTATTTTCATTACATAACATATATGTATAATAAATAAACTGCAACGGATCGTTGCTAAATTTTATCCGAAGTCATTTGAAATATTAATATGTTTATTTCTTTATTATTAATCAGATATCACTTGCTATTCGAAGTACGTGTTGACTTAAATTGAAAAATAGTGATGGATTCTCATGTAATACTTGAGGAATAGCCATTCTACATTGGATTTTAAACATTTCCGTTATTATTGGTAACCATTGCTGAAGACTTAGAGGATTCGACTTAAAATCAAAAATAGAGATTGATTCTCTTCTATCACTTGAGGAATAACCATTCTAGATTGGATTTTTGATGTTTCGGTTATTATTGGTAACCATTGCTGAAGACATGGAGGAATCGACTTAAAATAAAAAATAACAATCGATTCTTATCTAATACTATAGAAATAACCTTATTGTTGATTTCATATTTAATTAGCTGGTTTCATACTTAACTCACGGTTTAAATACTTAACTCTCCATTTTCCTACTTACCTCCTCGTTTTCCTAATTAACTCGCTGTTTGCATACTTACCTTGTTGATTTCATATTTGATTAGCTGTTTTCATTCTTAACTCAAGATTTAAATACTTATCTCACGGTTTAATTACTTAACTTACAGTTTTCTTAGTAAACTCCTCGTTTTCCTAATTAACTTGCTGTTTACATACTTACCTTGTTGATTTCATATTTAATTAGCTATTTTCATACTTAACCACGGTTCAAATACTTAAACACTTGCTGTTTACATACTTACCTTGTTGATTTCATATTTAATTAGTTTTTCATACTTAACCACGGTTCAAATACTTAACCACTATTCAAACACTTAACCACGGTACAAATACTTAACCACGGTTCAAATACTTAACTTTTTCTTGTTCTAATTCTTACTCTAATTTCAAAATTTAGCATCGAATATATTTTTTTAATTTGACTTATATTGACCTGGCGATGAAGCCCTTATTAGGTAGGGGTAGTTGGAGGATCAAAATAAGGGTTTATAATAGTATTTTATTAAAAATTTTAAAATTTGTATCCGGCACTTAGGACAAAACAGGAGTGTACTTTCCTCTCTCGACAAAATAATTTTCATCGACTTTTTAGCAACAAAAATCTGACTGCTCTAAGAGTAGGTGAAATAAAAAATTCCTTTAAGCTGCAAGAGAATCGAGTTTCATATCACGAATCATCGTTACTTTTCATTTGGTTTTTTCAACTATTTTTCTTACTCTAATTTTTTAATTTATTATTGAATATATTTTTTGTAATTTTACTTATATGCTGGCAATGAAGCCTTTATTACGTAGGGGTAGTTGGAGCATCGAAATAAGGGTTAATAATATTATTTTGTTAAACATTTTAAAATTTGTATCCGGCACCTAGGACGAAATAGGAGTGTACTTTTTTCTCGCTCCAAAATAATTTTTATCAGCTTTTTAACAAAAAAAAATCTGACAAAAATTTCTTTATGCTGGAACAGAATCGAGTTTGATATCACGAATCGTCGTTACGTTTCCTTTGGTTTTTTAAACAATTTTTCTTACTCTAATTTCAAAAATTTTCATTGAATATATTTTTTTAATTTGACTTATATTGAGCTGGCAATGAAAATCTTATTACGTAGGTGTAGTTGGAGGGTCGAAATATGGGTTAATAATATTATTTTCCTAAAAATTTTAAAATTTGTATCCGGCACTTAGGACCAAACAGGAGTGTAATTTTCTCTCCCCCCAAAATCATTTTTATCGACTTTTAGCAACAAAAAACTGACTTCTCTAAGAATAGATGAAATTAAATATTTCTTTAAGCTGCAAGAGAATCGAGTTTCATATCACGAATAATGGTTACGTTTCATTTGATTTTTTCAACAATTTTCTAATTTCTGAATTATCGTTGAATATATTTTTTTAATTTGACTTATTTTGACCTGGCAATGAAGCTCTTATTACTTAGGGATAGTTGGAGAGTCGAAATAAGGGTTCATAATATTATTTTCTTAAAAATTTTTAAATTTGAACCAGGCACCTAGGACCAAATAGGAGAGTACTTTTTCTCGCGACAAAATAATTTTTATCAGCTTTTTAGCAACAAAAAATCTGACTTGTCTAAGAGTAGGTGAAATGAAAAATTTCTTTAAGCTGCAACAGAATCGAGTTTCATATCACGTATCATCGTTACGTTTCATTTGGTTTTTTAAGCACTTTTTCTTACTCTAATTTTTGAATTTATTATTGAATATATTTTTTTAATTTGACCTGGCAATGAAGCACTTATTACGTAAAGGTATATATATATATATATATAGGGTTAATAATATTTGTATGCGGCATTCATCATTGAATATATTTTTTTATTTTGACCGTCTGATTCAAATATAGTAAAATTTGCATAATTTGGATATTTCAAATTTTTGTCGAAATCAGAAGTTTCACAAGGCCTTCCAATTTTTTCGTTTTTGGGAGGATTTTTTTTAGATATTTCAAATAAAATATATTTTGTTCAATTCTCTAGGGCCGTCTGATCTAAAATATACTAAAATTTCTAATTGAATTTTATTAGTTTTAATTTTTTTGTAATTTTTAATGAAAATCTTATAAATTTCTTTGTTATGTCTCCAATTTATCTAGTAAGATTTAGTTTAAATATTTTTTAATTATTACTCAAAGTTTCAATAAACAGTTCCAATTATTTTTTAAATTACGATTTTACCATATCTCACCATATAGTATAGAGTATAGAGTCTATTCCGGGGTTTGGTTTGGGAAGGGCAAACTTGCATCCGGAAACTGAAGTGCGAAGCAGATAGGACAGCTCTGACGATCTTTAGTTGCTACCCTCATCCTACTCTAAATAAAATCTTTCAACCGGTTTCCAGTAAGGATGCAACTTCTCCATTCCTCCGAATTCAATTTACCGAATTCCGATTAGGAGGTAGCAACATTTATTTCCAAAAAATTTCCAGGGAGGACCCCTGGACCCCCTCCCCACGGAATTTCAGCGTTCCGGCAGTGCTAAATTTGCTATGACACCACTGCTGTTAGGTGATGCTTCTTTCATATGGTATGTATAGTGCTATTATTGGCCCTCAGGTTTGATTTCTGAAGAGTTGGATTCAACCCTTCTGATATATAATAAACATTATTCATGAAAGCTCGGATTTAGCACATAGATGATATTTTTCGTGATTTCCTTAATATTTGTTAATTTCTATTTTGAATTAGAAAACCGTTGCATTTTTTCCTCTAATTTAAAAACTAAACTGCTTAAAAATATTTTTAAATTCTATGAGAGTATTATAGATATATTTATGAATAATTTTACGAAATTTCAATTATTTATTTCATTAAATTATTTTAATAAGGGCGTTATACTCGTAGGTACATGATTGAAAAATAATTGAATCTTCGGACTTTCTTTATTTATTCATGTACATTATTAATGAGTAGTGCGAATTGGTAAACTTGAAACATCTCAACTAAAAAATGCGCAGGCTAAATGACGTCAATCAGAGAGTCTAACTAATGCATTAAAAGTAGGTGGTGACTGACAAGCTCCTCATGATATCCGGGCTAAAGCCACGTCATCGCCCTTTTAGTTCTTTATTAGCATCACTTTTTGTTTGACCCTAGTATTTTTGATCAATAACTACTATTTATTTATATTAGGCCATATTTGAAAATACTCATTCATCAAAATTTCATGATTTGCTAACTTAAGCTTTAATTTGGTACAGTGTAGTTAAGTTAATTAAATTTTTTAATAATTTGTTTGTCTTATATTAATTACAACCATTTAAGAGCCTATGAAACGATTGCATTTATTTGTTATTTTCTGTATTTTTGAAAAATAAATTCTAAAGCCGAAAATCTAAACAGTTATTTTTTAGTAATATAGCTCTGGTTGTTAAAATTAATATTTTTGTAATTGAATCTATTAAAGGCATAATTTTGATTTAAATCACAAATAATAAATTATATTAGTTGAATAAAAGATTTCACTGTCGATGGTAACAGAATTGTTTTTATTTTAGGTTAAAAATAAAATAAAATGAGAGAGTCTTCTGTTTTTTAAATAAAATAATTTTTAATTATTTCTAGAGACTATAGTTTCGAAGGCATTGCCTTCATCATCAGTCTATCACAAATATTTCAAATTAGTTACAAATTAAGATTTATACATAGAAAATTTTGAAAAATATATAATGTCTTTTTCTTCATGTTTCTTCTTGGGAGATTAGAATTCTATTCTAATCTCCCAAGAAGAAACATGAAGAAAAAGACATTATATATTTTTCAAAATTTTCTATGTATAAATCTTGATTTGTAACTAATTTGAAATATTTGTGATAGACTGATGATGAAGGCAATGCCTTCGAGGCTATAGTCTCTAGAAATAATTAAAAATTATTTTATTTAAAAAACAGAAGACTCTCTCATTTTATTTTATTTTTAACCTAAAATAAATTATAATTATTGATTGAACACAATAACAAATAATATACTATGTATATAACTTGGACGGATCGATCGATTTTATTTAAGCTTCAATAAACAGTTCTTGGTTTTAGAAATATAGATATTTTGGTGTCAAAACGAAAGTTCTAAGACCTTCTCTTGTTGAGTAATCATGGGTATTTGCAGACATATACAAAAAATAATGATTGAATATGCAATACGTTTTTTTTACTTTCACATATATCATGTAATGATAATCTGAAATATTGCGATCGCCTGCCGAGATTTGGGAGCTTCTATTTTACTTTACAGATATTTAAAAAAATAATTTTTATAAAAAAAAAATAAAACCGACTTCAAAAAAATTAAATTCAACAAATAAAATAATAATAACTTTTTATAAAAATTATTTTTATTTTTCTCTTTTTAGTGATGTTATTAATAGTGACTTAAGATAATATTTTCAATGCGTCTAGTAAGAGAAAGCGTCGGGCGAATGACTTGGAAAATGATAAACAAATTCAATTCATAAATATATAAATTCTCTCGAAACGTTTGCAAGTTTTAAATGTATGTTTTAAGAGTGTTTTTTTATAAAATATTTTATTTATTATAATTTCGATTTGGCTAAATGGGCATCTATGTTCCCGAGGCCAATAAAAGAAAAGAAAAAAATGTCGATTATCTGGTCATAAGAATTGGAGATTTACGTCATTGATCATATCATCAGAACTTGACCAAATTAATATGGGACCACTCCTAAGGTACCCCCTTTCCAATAAATAAAGAATCATCGAAATCGGTACTCGTGGCAAAAGTTCTCGCTGAACATAAACAAAGAAGTTATGCTCGACATACATAACATAAAATACACTAAAAGGTATAAAATAATTATTATCTTATTTAGTTACAAATAAACGACGAAATATTAACATGAAATTACTTTTTGAAGTCGGTGTCAAACAAACTATACATATAACCGAGCGTACCCGCCAAACGTACTAAGTAAGATCCGTAGAGGGCGATACATAAAATATATATTTTTGGCACCGACTTCAAAAAGTAATTTCATGTTAAAATTTCGTCGTTTATTTGTAACTAAATAAGATAATAATTATTTTATACCTTTTAGTGTATTTTATTTTATTTTTAATAAGTTATTATTATTTTATTTGTTGAATTTAATTTTTTTGAAGTCGGTTTTATTTTTTTTATAAAAATTATTTTTATTTTTCTCTTTTAAGTGATGTTATTAATAGTGACTTAATATAATACCTTGCATGCATCTCGTAAGAGAAAGCGGGCGAATGAATCAGAAAATGATAATAAAATTCAATTCATAAATATAGAAATTCTCTCGAAACGTTTGCGGGTTTTAAATGAATGTTTTAAGATTTTTTTATAAAAGATTTTATTTATTATAATTTCGATTATTTGGTCATAAGAATTGGAGATTTACGTTATTTCTTCATTGATCATATCTTCAGAACTTGACCAAATTAATATGGTACCACTTCTAAGGTACTCTCTTTCCAATAAAAAAAGAATCATTAAAATCGGTTCATAAACAAAGAAGTTATGCTTAAACAAACATATCAAAAAAGGTCCAATACCTATGAAAAAAAAACGGGACCAATCGGAAGCTAGACTGAACCCAATGCAAAAAAATCATAAAAATCGGTTCATAATTGGCGGAGATATGAGGTAACATTGACACAAAAAAAAAATCAGTCGAATAGAGAACCTCCTCCTTTTTTGAAGTCGGTTAAAAAAAGGTCCAATACCAATGAAATTTATATGGTACCAATCTGAAACTATACTGAACTCAATGCAAAAAAATCATCATAAATCGGTTCATAATTGGTGGCGAAGAAATCAGGTAACATAGACACAAAAAAAATTCAGTCGAATTGATAATCTCCTCCTTTTTTTGAGTCGGTTAGAAACAAGAGTAAGCGAAAAGATAATTTTTGATTTAATTTAATTTCTTAAAACCTGATACAGAATACAAATTTCACCTCTGTAGGCTTCCCATTTAACAATTCGATTTTTTTGTTGTCTGCATTTTCAACAGGAAGATCAGAAATGCCCAAAATCTATAAGTTCTTAATTTTGGAAATCTATCATTTGAGATTTTCTCTTCTTTCGATTTTCGTTATCTGACTTATTATGTTTATTTAGGTGTTCATTATAATTTCTATGAATCATTTGGGAATGTTTTATTCTCATTCTTTATTTATTTGATTATCTAGCTATATATTTTTATGCTTTTGTTTCTTTGATTATTTTCTCTCTTTTTTGATTGTATATATTAAAGTGTATATTTGTGTTCTATATCTTGAACTAGCATGTTGAATTGTTTATTGGGACTAGTTATCTTATAGTCCGATGTGTCATTGAATTCGTTGGAATATTTGAAAATGAAGGACAAGTTTAATTGTAGAAAAGTTCCTTGTCGTGATTTTGTGGAAATCTTAGGTGGAAGATACAAAGAAGAATCTTTAGAGTTTCAGCTTCTTAGTTCAATCGTTCGCTTAAGGAAGTTCGAGAATGCTTATCTAACTTGTTGATCTTCGAAAAAATCTTTTGTATTTCTGCAGAGTGAGAACGTCTGCATACTAAATTTTAAAAAAAAATATATATTAAAAATGAGGTTAATTTCGAATAAAAATCTTTGTTTTGATAATATTAATAAAAAGAATATTGAGATAAATTTTTTCTCATTATAAAAATATTTATTTAACACAAAAACGATTTCAACAAATGAGTTACTAGTGCTTTTGTCATATTCTGTTGGCTGCAAACTACTTTTTATTTTTACATTTATGAATAACTAATTAACTAGACTGTCAAATCTATTGAAAAATATATCATTCGATTCATAAAAGTTGAATTATTTATCTATATAAATTTGTCGAAAATGGTATAATTTGTATAGAAGTTATAGCCCTTTTAAAAGATCAGTCCATTTACATCCATGTTAAAAGGACAATATTGAATAATTTATTTCTCGGTAATGAGACAGTCGATCAACTTCAAATTTCGGTAATAAATATTTAATGCTTCGATAGTAAAAATTTGAGAATTTTCTTATAAAAATGATAAAGAGTCCCGAACCTCCTTAAGCAAAATTGCCAAATTAGCAACATTTTTAGTTTTCCTCCAAATTTCAACATCCAACTATATATTTTGAAAACTACGTTTTACTTTAACATAACATAACGGGGTATGATTAAGTATTATAATCATGCATGAAAAAAGTATTTTTTAGCTTCGTATCTCAAAAATGCCTGGAAAAAATGAGCGAATTCACAGAGTTTCGGTGTCCAATAAAACAGTGTATAGTGAACATAGAAAAGGAAATATTTATTTATGAGTTATTAATTGATTTGTCAAAATATCAATTATTGAGTACGTTTAATTGAAAGTAATGGAAAGCAGCCAGTAGTGAGGAAAGAAAAAATTAACACATATTTAATTAAGATGTAATTTATTGGAATCTTTCCTCCTTTCCTTTCAAAGCGACGTTTCGGAGGATTCTTCCCTCCTTCTTCAGGATTTCAAGGGGTCACTGAAGGAAACAAATAAAATGCTTCCTTCCTCTCTACACAGCAGTGTTTAAAACTTTTTTCTTCCTTAGCATAAACATAGAAAAACAACTTTTTTCTCTTCTTTTTCTTAATTATTAAGAAGAAAGAAAAAAATGTTTTTCTATGCTTCTGCTAAGGAAGAAAAAATGTTTCAAACGCTGCTGTGGAGAGAGGAAGGAAGCATTTTATTCGTTTCCTTCATTGACCTCTTGAAACCCTGAAGAAGTGAGGGAAAAAATCCTCCGAAACGTCGGTTTGAAAGAAAAGGAGGAAAGATTCCAATAAATTACACCTTAATTGAATATGTGTTAATTTTTTCTTTCTTCACTACCCCTGGGCTGCCTTCCAATACTTTCAATTAAAAGTTCTACCAGTCCGTCTCTCTCTAGAGAAAATTTCGAAAAATTGAGTACGTGTTTTATCAAATTTTGTGTACTCTCTAGTTCAAAAATCAATGTAGGTTTCAAAATGAAATTTTATATAATTAGTGTAAAGATTTAAGCATCTTTTTTGAGTTTCTTTTTTTGAAAAAAAAGATGGAATTTTTTCAAAAATCAACCCAATTATATAATATTAAGAAGTGAATTTAATTTTATTTAGGAAACAAATCTGAGATTTTAGTAGAAATATTTTTACATTGCATATCAGATGGTTTCGTCCCCTTGGGAATCGAACCCAAGCGCTAACTAGCTTTCCGGGCCGTTAGCCAAACCCTTAAGACAAATCTCTCTCCGACATGCAACATATATAAGAAATAAAGCAGCAAATTTTTCACTCCTTTCAACTCGAAAGGAATAGTAAAAAATCAGGCTAAACTGAAAAAAGTTTTCAGTATCGGGTCCTTTATTTAAATAATTAGTGTAAAGATTTATAGTAGGCATCTTTTTGTAGTTTCTTTTTTTGAAAAAAAGATGGAATTTTTTCAAAAATCAACCCAATTATATAATATTAAGAAGTGAATTTAATTTTATTTAGGAAACAAATCAAAGATTTTAGTAGAAATATTTTTACTAAAATCTTTGATTTGTTTCTAAATAAAATTAAATTCACTTCTTGAAATTTTATAATTAGATTAAGAACTGAAATAATTTTGATTGAAATTGGACTCCAAATAAGGGTGGGGTGTTTAAAAATGTGAACCCTTTGTCGGATTTGGACCACATTTCGCACAGTTAGCCTTTAATGTTTTTCGGAACAATCAATATAAAAATCAGCTTTCTAAGGGCAGAGAGGCAGATGTATGGTCAAGTCATAAAATGTCGAAATAACACACATCACATATTTTTATCATTTATTAATTTCTTGGTTAATTCTGAGAATTTTTTACTTATATATAGATATCTAAATTTTTGGGGATACAAATTCTCTTTTAAATAGGTGTTAGTTTTATTCTTTTTTGACAAAAAACACATTTTTATCTTTTAATTTTCTTTATTCTATTGTCACCCAGGAAAGTTTCGACATTTACAAATATGTCATCTTCCGCCTAAAAACATTTCAATACAAATCCAATCATTACAAAATATACGATTACAACTTCTC
Source organism: Forficula auricularia (assembly GCA_024734495.1). NCBI lineage: Eukaryota > Metazoa > Arthropoda > Insecta > Dermaptera > Forficulidae > Forficula > Forficula auricularia. The sequence goes on along the minus strand of JALMQS010000140.1, from coordinate 7,583,088 downwards.
ATCCCAAAACAACACACTCTCAAAAATTACATCAAAATGACATACCACGGAACAATCTTAAGTTGGGAAAAATTCCCTCACATCGAAATCATCACAATATATAACATTATCATTCTGCCCAACAATTATTTTTGCATCAACATTCAAATTCAATGACTCTTTCATAAATCACTCACAGTGAGTCCGATCAAAATTCTATTTTTATCCCCACAATTCCATTCCCAACTTAAAACACCCATTGGCAACTCAACACACCAAATCCATCCACAGACCCCAACTACTTTAATGATTTTTAATTTTATTTAAAATTCCCGAGTAATATTTACTATTATTTTCCGTGTCTACCTTAAAATTCACAGTTTCACTTAAGTTCTTTCTTATAAAGATTGATTCATAAAATTTTCTCTTGAAAGTGTTACTTTCCGCGTAAATTATTTTACGTGTCATCAAATTTAAAATTATGCCTATTGTCTAATGCATGATACCAATGCAGACACTGGGTTCTTATGTACTACAGATTTTTCATGTTCCAGCAATTTAACCTTTAATTTTCTCTTTGTTTCTCCAATATACATTTTTTTACAGTGAAAACAAAGATTTAAGTATCTTTTTGGGTGTCTTTTTTGAAAAAAGATGGAAATTATTTCAAAAATCAACCCAGTATATAATATTATTAAATGAATTTAACTTTAAAGGACATCATAGATATTAGTTGAAATATTTTTACATTGCATATCAGAGAGGTTCGTCCCCTTAGGAATCGAACCCAAGCGCTAACTAAGCTTGCCGGGCCAGTAGCCAAACCCTTAAGACAAATCTCTCTCTGACATGCAACATATATAATTATTATAGCTAGATTTGTCTTAAGGGTTTGGCTACTGGCCCGGCAAGCTTAGTTAGCGCTTGGGTTCGATTCCTAAGGGGACGAACCTCTCTGATATGCAATGTAAAAATATTTCAACTAATATCTATGATGTCCTTTAAAGTTAAATTCATTTAATAATATTATATACTGGGTTGATTTTTGAAATAATTTCCATCTTTTTTCAAAAAAGACACCCAAAAAGATACTTAAATCTTTGTTTTCACTGTAAAATCCATGGGTCCGTCACTGAAAACTTTTTTCAGTTTAGCAGGAATTTTCACTATTCCCTTTGAGTTGAAGGGAGTGAAAAATCTAGCTATAATAATTATATATGTTGCATGTCAGAGAGAGATTTGTCTTAAGGGTTTGGCTACTGGCCCGGCAAGCTTAGTTAGCGCTTGGGTTCGATTCCTAAGGGGACGAACCTCTCTGATATGCAATGTAAAAATATTTCAACTAATATCTATGATGTCCTTTAAAGTTAAATTCATTTAATAATACATTTTTTTGTCAAACACCTATTTAAAAGAGAATTTGTATCCTCAAAAAATTTAGAGATTTATCATTTATTTTAATTACTTGAATATTTAAATAGTTTTTAGTGACATTTCCGATATAATAATAAAAATCAAATCTCTGTTAAAGCATCTGTATAGATATAAATGATCGATAGAGCGATGGATAGATGGATCTCTAATAAGCACAAATGAGCGAAATTGGATTTGAATGCGTTCTTCTTAAACAAGATTTATTATACCTGTTTAAGGATTAGGCGAGTGTCCGTAGCCTTGGAAATAGATTAGGTGTGCAGGTGTGGGAGGAACTTCTTCGATTCAATCTCTTGGCAGGATATTTTAATAAATAAACCAATTCGTTTTGTGGCCGATTGACGGCCTAGCATTCACGAAATCATTCACAAAGGAATTGCGAGATTTATAAAAAAATCATGAACTAAGCGGAGAGCGCATCATCTTATTCTAAAACGGGTGCATTCAAGTAGCTTAAAACTCAAAAGCATTACATTATTTTATTATATATTTTTTTGAAATGTTCGGTGACATAATCATAGGTTTAAAAAAAACAGATCCCATTTAATAACTAGTGCTCTGGAGTACCGAGCGATGCTCGGTAACTTTTTGCCTCTAAATAGCTTAAGTTTCAAATTTCAAGGCTCTGCGACTTACCGAAGACGATATATTAAAATATTTATTTTACGATACTCCTAATTTAAACCCCCTTCCTTGATTTCAATCGGATTAAAAATTTGACACAATTAATAACTCATGAGACTTGATAAGTTACACCAATTTTTAGCGAAATTGTTACAGCCGTTTTCGAGAACCCGATTGGATATATATACAATTTTTGATCGTTTAATAATAGTAGATAAGATATTGAGAAAAAAGTGAAAACTTATTCAGGACTAATTTAAATATCATTAACTATTTAAAATATAATTGAAAAGATTTAGTTTGCCGAGAGTAGCTGATTATATATGGCTGATTCTCAAAAAAAATCGAAATCGATGTCCTTGCTGATTCCTGTGAAATGGGATTTTAAGTTATCGTAACAAAGAATTTTTTATGAAACTACATCCCTAGGTGTACCAAATTATTTTTTGTAGGGCAGCCAAATCTCCCCCTTATAGCCCTCCAATCATGGCACTCTGTGATCCGGTTGAATAGCTCATGGTGTGGCCACAGCAGAACGGTGTTATAAAACAAATTTTTCTTTTTTATCATAAATAAAAAAATATATGTTCAAGTAAATACCCTAAAAATTATTCCCTCGCTGTGCCCCAACCGTGAAATTCACATAGATTCAAAGATCTAATTCGAAAAGCTTCTTATACTGTCTGTTATCTTATTATTTATTCATATATAATAGTACTGACTGTACATAAATGTGTATATAGTTTAAACACGACAAACGGAAAAGTCAAAAAATATATTTTTAAATTCGTCCTTAAAAAACGAATCATTCCCTCACCGTTGTGTAAAAGTAGGATTAAAACATAATTTCAAATTATATAGTGAACGCTGCCTTATAGTTTTTAGAAGTTAGCAATATTGATATTCTAAAAATATACCAGACTCGGCTATGAGTGATAAGATTTAGTGTTAAAACTATTAAAAATAATTTTTTTCCAAGTTTACATTTTGGGCCGTCATTCCCTCACACCGTGTTGTAAAAAGTTAAGCGCTTATTTATGTATCATTTATCATATATTTGTATGTGTTCCTAGAATTAATAAAGTATCGCACATTCACATGGGAAATTATAAGGTTATTTTTTCTACTTTTGTGCAATAATGTTTCGTTTTCTCATTCCCTCACCTCCCTCATGCAAATTATTGGTGTTGGTGTTCTAAGCGACGATCCAGTAAACCAGTACAAGAACAAGTTTATGTTCCATGTTGTCTCTCACCATTTATCATATTTTTTTCTGGGTATCACATATTTTTCTTGGAACTATTCAGAACCCAGAACTACTTTTATGGACCCCCTCAAGACCCTTTAAACTCAAAAAAATTGGGGACCACTATAACGTTTTAGACAATTAGCCCATGTGATATCAAATTTACAAAAGAAATTCCATAATAATTAAAAAAGATTAGTTGAGAATCAGCCATATTATATAAGTATATACCACATATAGGAGACAGCCATATTATATAAGTATATACCACACATAGGAGACAACAACAATCAATAGGCGCTATATCGACGCGGTTAAACATCTATATATAAAAAATAGATCAGCAGTAAAAATAAAGAATGAGATATCAGATGAGTTTCAAACAAATAAAGGTCTACTGCAAGGATGTTGTCTGTCTCCTACTCTATTTCGAATATATGTCTCATATGCCCTGCAGAGAATGGACAAAAAAATGTGGATCAATGGGACTACAAATTGACGAGTCGTACCTCTACACATTGTTATTTGCGGATGACCAAGTTGTTATTGCAGCAGATATAGATGACGTAAGCTACATGACCCGTAAACTGGAAGAGGAATATAATAGATGGGGACTGGAAATAAACTTTAAAAAAACAGAATACCTGACGGTCGGGACAGAGGGGGAAAATCTGGATATCAATGGAAAAGTGATAAAAAACTGTAAGGAATTTAGATATTTGGGATCTGTCTTTAGCGAGGAGCCAAACTGTGAGAGGGATATTAAAAATAAAATCTGTCAAGGTCGAAGAGCTATTGGGCAACTGAATGGGGTCTGGTGGAGCAAAGGGATCAAACAGGACACAAAAAAATATATATATCGGTCCATAGTGGAAGGCATAGCCCTATACAATTCAGAAACATGGGACATGAATAAGAAAAACGAAAAAAATTACAAGCGCTCGAAATGGATGCGATGAGAAGGAGTTGCAGAGTGTCGAGATTGGAGCATATCCCAAATACAACTATAAGGGACAGAATGAAGATGGAAAACGACATAATAGATAGAATAGAAAGGAAGAGATTAATATGGTACGGACACCTCAAAAGAATGCCGGAAAATAGGTGGCCTCATAAAATATGGACCTGGATGCCCACGGAAAGACGGAGGAGAAGAGGAAGACCGAGACGAACGTGGAAGCAGGGAGTAGATGAGGCAATGACCAGTAGGCAACTACAAGAGCAAGACATCCTGGATAGAGAGAATTGGCGTGTTGGATGCGGAAAACGGCGCATGCTGTAGAACAAACCGCTTTATATATATGCCACATATATATATATATATATATATATGATACGAGATATGTATATATCAGTGCCTGTTGGTCGACTTTTCAACTAGGGGATGCTGTCTAAAAAATTTTCCTTCATTTTTTGAAATTTTATTATAATCTTCGCTTATTTTTTTGCTAATTCCATCGAATACGGCATCATTTTAGTTATTTTTCAAATTTAACATGAGATTTTTTAAATATATTTTGGGACCTTCGCCTCAAAAGGCTACTGCTTTATGTGAGTGAGGGTAGAAGTCAGAAATTAAATCTTTTGAGTTAAACTCCACAGTCCCTCAGGTGAAAATCAACAATCTTCCACAATGAATCAGCCTGTCCTATAAGAAAATCTTAAATTTTCCTAATTCAATTGCTATAAGCAAGCTATGACTTATCTACAACAAACTTAGTTATTTCCGATCTTATATGTGTATTGGTAGTTCATAGAAATGGATTAGTCCAGAAATTTTCGAATCATCTTTATTTATTCCTTTTCTGTATTATTTCTATTTTAATAGTTCCTCAGCGAGAACAATTTTTATTCGACAAAAATTCGTTTGGACTTGTTTTTGACATGCTTGAATTGGAAGATATATCCTACCAGGCAGGGACTTCCAACCTTCTATCCGCAACCTTTTCGGAAAAATCATTAATTTTAATTGCCCCTTGAAATTATGCAACAATTTTATTTCATTTTGAGAAAAAATATACTTTTTTGAAAACAAAAAATGTTTTTTATAGAAATATTTGAAATAACGGATAATAATTTGAAAATTTAAAGATCCTCCTGAAATTTTGAAGTCGACCTTATATAGGTATTTATGAAAAAACTCTAAATGTTTGAAATTTTAGGGATTCGTCGTATTATATAATTTATTTATTAGACACTATATAGCTTCGAAGGTTTGACATTTATTCTATTAAAGGAATTGCATTTTTTGGCATTCGGGTTCAATTTCCGAAGGGGCGAATACAACCCTTATGACATAATAAAAATATTCTATAACACCTATTTAGTAGTTTACGATCTTGCTTGATTTTTTATAAATATTAATAATAATATTACCCTTAATATAAGCCAAATCGTGACAGAAAAAAAGCATGCTAAAAAACACTTTTCTCCAAGGTCAAGACTTTTCTAAGCATGACATGAAAAAAATTCAAGTGAATTCAATTAACTGATTTCTGAATACCCGCGTATTATGTACATGTATTTATATGTATATTTGTATATTTATTTGAATCAAGCAGAGGGCCCTCTTTGATTTGTTCTTATAAAATCAACAACTCTTCTATTCTTGACAAGAAAACCTTTTTATTTTTGTAACTACATTACCGAAATCGTAAATTTTCATTATTTTTGTTTTCATCTTTCATGAGTCAGGATTTGATGTATTATTAATTTCAAGATTTCTTTCTCAAGTTGAACCAACGACGTTGTGTTGGATGACAGATCGTATATATATTACCTAGTATTAATCTGGCAGAAGAATGAATAGCCAGATGCGTAGGCTTGCTTGGTTTTCATTCATAAGGCAAAACCTCATTGACTATAGCACGTGGTTAGGTATCCACTCCATCATCAGGTAGCAGCTCAAGGATCTGCTAATAAATAAGAATCAATTGTATACTGGAGGAAACACGCCCGCCTCCAGAGCTCCAGCACTTCACACCATAGCATAGACATGAACACTCTCATCCGAACCGAGATTCCGGACATCATTCCAATTTATCATAACATTTTTGTATTTATTTCCAGTATACAACAAAAAGAAAGGAATGATACTCTTGATTTGAAAAGATTTAGTTTGCTAAAAGTACAGGGTGGGGCATAAAGATATACCACATTTTGAAGAGGTATAAAAAGAAAAACTGAAAAAAACTGAATATATTTTTGAAAAGAACATAAAATATTTTTTTTTAAATGTGTTTTAAACATTATGAGACAAAAAAAGGGGAGGGGGTCAAAAATAAAAATTCTACCCTTTCGACCAAACTCAACCAAATTTTGTGTACATATTCTGTGGACCCACAAGCTAGAAATGCAAAAACTAACCACACAAAATGGGGAGGGGAAAAAATGAAAATTATAGCCGTCTCGACTAAACTATGTATACAAAATTAGGTTATTTTTTGCATTTCTAGCCTTCTGGGGTCCACAGGATATGTATACAAAACTTGGTTGTGTTTGGTCGAAAGGGCTAGAATTTTCATTTTTGACCCCCTCTCTCCCTTTTTGTCTCATAATGTTTGAAACACATTAAAAAATATATATATTTTATGTTCTTTTCAAAATATATATTCAGTTTTTTTGTTTTTTTTTCTAGTTTAATTTTTCATGTTTTTATACCTTTTCAAAATGTGGTAGATCTCACCCCACCCTGTATAAATGATTATAATAAATATATAAAAAATAATTATTGTATAACAAATATTAAAAAATACAAATTTTTAAAAAAAAAGCAATAAAGAAACACGTTTATTCAAAACCAATTAATTGATTTCGAATAAACGTGTTGTTATGATTGTTTATTAAAGATTTGTATTTGTTTTGTTAAAATTTTTATAATGCGTGTTTCATGAAAATACTTTTTCGTATATTGGGCTCCTAAATTAATCATATTGAAATAATCCCAGCCTCGAGCCTGCTCATCCATGAGACCCTCGTGGCGCAAGTGGGTGGGTAGCTCCCTGGTAAAACGCTAGAACAAATGGCTCGCACCCTATCGAGGGGCTCGTGGTTGTCATTTTAATCATAAGTTTCCGATATTTGATTCAATAGCGAATCAAATGCAGGTGATTTTTGTCAGATATTAAGTGAAAATAATATCCGAATTTATAATATTTCTGTGTTGAAATAATGAATTTAAATAATTTTCTAATTAATATATTAAAGAATAATTAACATTTTAAAGAGAATTGTTTTTGATCGCGCTTTTAAGCAAGATATATATATAGGTATATATAAATTTACTACAAAGCCCATCTGTCTGATTCTTTGGGAATCGAAACAGATGAATTTTGTTCAGATATTCAATTATAAATTTTATATGGAATGTTTATATGTTAACTTTCGCGTTCATCTAACGTTAAGATATATATATATATATATATATATATATATATATATATATATATATATATATATATATATATATGATTAATTAATAGCAAACACCTCACGCACGTGTTAACAGATCGAGCGCGCTGGACTGGGAAATTCAATATATAACATCTCAGATTAGAAATCCATTTGGGGATCCATATCAGTGTTTGTTATAAAGGCGTCATGCGGGCTAATCGCGAAATGATGCTGGATCACATCTTTTTCATTCTCTCTTGGTTCAGACTTAAGATTCAGCAGACTCCAATAGCCTCAACCAGCAATAGTCTCTATTCTCTTTAATATGTTAATTATTCTTTAATATATTAATTAGAAAATTATTTAAATGTTGTCATTTTAGTTTCTTCATTTAGAATGATTCACGGATCAGTAGAATTCATGGATTTGATTATTTCTCTTCAATATTATTTTTTTCGGGCTCGGTCAATTCGCCTAAATTCTATATTAATTAATAATAATTAAAAATAAAAAATAAATTGATTTGGCTATCTATATAACATTACGATAAACCTGCACCCTCTTTTATTTAATATTTAATAAAATAATTTATATTCTTTACGAAATAACCTCCTGTTAATTTTGGGCCCATTATTAATTAATCATATCTCCTTTTAAATATGGCTAAATAATTTTCTAGTATTTTGTTTGAAAATAATTTATCATTTTAAATATTATTTTTGACCTCCCCCTGGAGAGTCATTTTATGAAGTCTTATAGGGTGAATATCTCTTTTTAAATATTGAGACCTGTTAATATCAAGTTTCTTATAATTTGGTTTTGTTAGTTTGAAAATGTTATAATTTAATTTTTTAAGAAGCCATTTTGAGAAATCAAAATCATATCTCCTTTTAAATATCAGACTCTTCTATTGTAAATATCAGTTTTCTTCGATTTTTCTTTAAAATATTATTTGATCCTCACCCCCACACCCTCTCTTTTGAGTAACTATATAATAATTATATTTCTCTTGAAATATTGGACCTGTTAATATTAAGTTTCAGCCAATTTGGTTTCTCAGATTGAAAATCATATAATTTAATTTTTCTAAAGAGTCCACTCGTATATTTATTTTTATATCTCTCCTAAAAATCCCCCCTTACCTCTAATTTGAGGATTTTTTTAAGAAAATAAAGTTTTACTTTTAAAGAAATTTTAATTTATTCTAATATTATATTATATACAGAGCTGAAATATAATATTTATTTTTATATCTCTCCTAAAAATTAAATTTATCAACCACTCCAAAAATCCTTATATATTTTCGACGAATGTATGTATTCTCACTCATGCGGGGCGCAGATTCTACTCAAATAGTTGTTTCTTTAGGTCAATCGATTGATTTCCTAGGTTTTATTGAAAAAATTTCAATTTACTATAGACATAATTCAGATTAAATAAATAGGGATTTAGTTAGTTATTTAGATGATTAAAAGTCATTAGAATGATGCCTTAGAACGTAGGATGCCTTTTTAATCCTCTTTCAGAAATAGATTCTCATCATTACCCCTTTAATATGTAGAATATAGAATTATAGTATTTTGTAAATTTTTACTAAATTTAAATAAAAATACTTTCAATTTTGATTCGAAATGCAATAATTCATTTCATTTCAATTTTTTTTTAATTTTTAATTCTAAAAATATTTTTTTTCTTATCTAAAGATAAATTAAATTTTAACGTTAAAATAAAATGGTAAGATATTGGAGTAAATTAAATATTTCAATTTTCATTAAATATAATTATTTAAATTATAAGAATTAATTTTCAGTGACCATGAATACCTCGATAACCAATCACTTGCCTATACAACTCGTCTATCTAATTCGACATGAAGGAAGGATGGATGTAGGATGTGAAAGCTGAATAAAATGGATGTTGTGATGGGTGGTTATATGGTAAATTGTTGTAAGTAATACTCGATCTCCTGTCTTCCCTGATCGAGTTAGGATGTCTCTCTCTCCTCTTTAGGGACCCATCCGCCAACCACCCATTTATACCCGACCACCGAGAGACATCGCAGTCTCTTCTTTTTGATCTGACATTCAAAGCGATCACCCCGGCGCCCCCGTCATAAGCCGATTATTATGATTATAAATATTGATAGTCTAGAAATGTTTGTAACAACGCTCGAAGAAATGTTGCTAAGAAAATCCTAATACAGGACTCAGATTCAAAGTGAGGATCACACATTCTAAGATCTTATCCACTGTGCAACCGAGTGTTTTTAAATGGAAAATTGAAATATCTCACTAAAACTAAACTTTTAATTATTTATTTGGAGATGTTAGATATATGTTTAGGTTGTGTTATTTTTAAATATATTATTATTATATTTAATTTTTTTAAACTTTTTATTTTATTGAGTATTTTGAAATAATAAATAATTATATTTTTATTTTTGGTCAAAACGAAAAATAAAAATACATAATTCCAAAATCCTCAATAAAAAAATAAATTAATAAAATAAAAAAAATATAATAGTAAGTAATATATTTAAAAATAACATAACATAAACATATATATGAACAGCGACACCTACCTCCACTTCCACTTTCATTTTCAAGAGGAAGACAATAGATGTAGGGGCATTATCTAATGAATTCCAAAATAATTCCACATAATTCCAAAAACGGTGTATACCTAATTCCAATCGCGTTTCACCCCTCAATATATATCTAACATCTCCAAAAAGTAATTAAAAGTTTACATCAAAATATTTACCTAGTAGATATGTCTCTGGAGTGTGATTTTCTAAGGGGAATAAACTTTTTGGTCCGAGACGCTGCCCGCCAGGGTCACCAGCCGAAGGGACGCCCTCGAAGCTCGTTTTTTATATTTTTTTAAATTTCAGGTTTGTAGTTTATTTAGTAAATGATCAACAATGTTCTGACATACAGATAGACACTATTAAGGTCCCCGTAAAAATCATTGAGTCCCTAGAGTTGAAATTCCTTCGGCCCTGGTGTCACCTGTCGCCTGTACCGCTGGGGAGGGTTTCGATGCCCTTTGAACGGAATTTGGCCGACGGGTCTTTCGCTCTTTCGTTGAGAGCCGTCGCCCTCTCCCTTTATTTGTTTTTATTTCTCCAAATCCAATATTTGCTCCGGGATGCCAAGCAACGTTTTCCCCAACGTCACTTCCCTAATGATTAATGTTAGCACATTATTCATTGTATTTGTGGAATGAATAAATGTTTCCGACTGGCTTTCTCATCTTCCGATACACTTGCTGTTGTAATTAATTAATGTGAAATGGGGTTTTATAAGCCTAAATCAGGGGTGGCCAAACTTTTAGACATTGGGACGACTTTTTTATTGAAAGTGTACTTTGAAGGCCACTACATTTTTTTAGAATGTAATTACAAATTGTTTTATATATATTTATCGGGGAAACTAGGGAAGCTGGTTCTTCAATTCATTATATCACTGTGATATTTTTCGAAGATAGTGTGTAGTCATGTGATAGTGTGAGACTGTTGATAGTTTGAGTTTTTTGTTTGCTATTTATTTATTTATTTTTGATTTTGTTTTTTTAGAGTTAATGTGAATATATTGGCTGGCAAAATGGGTTTTTACCCGATGCCAATAAATAAATGCAATATATATATACAAATGCATATATAGATTTTTTAGGCAGCAAATATTAGCGATATTACTAGGAAATATATAGGTGGTCGGATGCCTGTACAGCATTACCATTTCCAATGCCTCATCCTTACGTTTCATAAATTACAAAAAAATAAAATTGTAGTTTTCAAAAAAAAAAAAAAAATAGAAAATCCAAAAAATGAAAAATTTTTAAAAAAATACCAAAAAAATTACAAGATACTTACAAATTGATGACTTTTTTGTGACCAGTGCTGCCGTTACAGTAAAAGTGTATTATTTACCGTACATTTTTGCTTGAAAAGGACAATAGTACATTAAAATTAAAATAATTCAGCTTCTAATACATTCCATAAAATATCTCAAATGTAGTAAATTTATGAATACATTAGTCCTAAAAAATATAAGCTTCAAAATATCAATATAAAGTACGGATAGATGAGGCTACAAAAAGTTAGTTCTTGCTTCTTGAGACATTAATTAATTAAATAAATTCTTCAAAAAATGTTTTAAATCAATTAATGCTTCTGACACTAAGTAAATTCTTGAAAAACATTATATCTACCACACCGAAGGACTGCAGCAGAACGTATATTTTCTTCATTAAATTTAATCAAAAGAAAAAATAGAAATTGTTTAAGCACCGAAAGCTTTAATAATTTATTATTATCCAAAGAAATGTTTAAAAATACTACTTGTCATGAATGGCAAACTCCCGTTCATCTTATTAGGAGTTTAAGTAATTAAGCAGATAAAATTTTGTTTTGCGGAATCATTGCATGCTTCTTAGTTTATTTTTTCGGGAAAGGTTTGTTTATATTTGAAATGGTGTGTGTTTATTTTTAAATTTTTTTTACTAATTTCTTATTATTTTGATTAATCATTAGGTATATTTCCTGTTTTCCTTTTTAATATATGTTAATATACAAAAATAATAAAGTGGCTCGATTTTTTAACCCATTACGGTACATTTTACTAAAATGAATAGTACATTTGAATAAAAGCTCGCGGTAGCACTGTTTGTGACCCTTCGGAATTACCAAATTTCAGAATTTCCGTTAAAAAATTATGTTTTACTTAATATATCAATAATATCAAATATATACTTAATATATCAATAATGTTTTAGAAATATAAATACGCACACTCTATATTAGGGTTCTCTATATTTTGGATATTTTCGAATATTTACGCTGACAGGGGCTCATATGGTTCGAAATAAATAAAAATAAAAATATCTCCCAAGTTTCATGCCCCTATCTCAATTTTAATCTAGTGCTACACAGCGATTAATTTTCCCATCTAAAGAACATGAGGTTTTTGGCATTGAACGATCAATTTTTTATTCCGGCCAAAGTAATGGTTCAAAAAATTTGAAACTCTTTAGACTTTATCCTTATAATAGTAGCTATCACTCAGAATTTTTACAGATTTTTTTGGAGTCTATAACTTACTAATACTAAGATATAGCAGTATTTTATCTAGATGTAACTCCAAAATTCGAACGCTCAGCACCCCTTCGCTGTCAAATTGGATAAAAATTGAACAAGCGCTTTCGCCAACTCTTTTATCCCTATGACTCCAGGGACTGGAACTCGCTCCCTGCCACCATCTTCCCCGCGACTTATAACCTTAAGCTGTTTAAGACCCATATCCACAGATACCTTCGAACTCTGCCCAGTCCATAAAATTCCCTCTTCTTCTTTTTTCAAGATGGAGGGGCCAACCCAGACCTTTACTGGATGCACCTTTTTGGTATAACTCCTTCTCTCATCATTTTCATTAAAAAAAAAAAAAATTGCAATAGCTAAAAATTTGTAAAAATTCTAAGGGATAGCTTCTATTATAAGGATAAAGTCTATAGAGTGTCAAATTTTCGAACTATTACTTTGGCCTGAATAAAAAATTGATCGTTCAATGCCAAAAACCCTATGTTATTTAGATGGGAAACTTAATCGCAGTGTAGCACTAGGTTAAAATTGAGATAGAGGCTTGAAACTTGAGGGATATTTTTTTTTTTATTTATTTCGAACCATATGAGCCTCTGTCAGCGTAAATATTCGAAAATATCCAAAATAAGTAGCACCCTCCTCTATATTTATATTTACACTTTCATTCTTTCATATATATATATATATATATATATATATATATATAGTTGGACGAAAATAATAACAGAAGTGTGGCCTTTTGACGGAAAAAGAAGAAAAGAAAGGCAGAACAAGAGATGGTGCGATGATATGAAGGCATTTGGAGGAAGAGAATGAGTAGGCCAGTGTTTCTCAAAGTGTGTTCCGCGGAACCCTGGGGTTCCATAAAAACACACCAAGGGTTCCGCAAAAAAATTCACGGTAGGTGAAAAAATTCTAGCGTTCAAAAGGAAGGTGAAGTTTTGGATGTTGTGTGAATCGCAGAGATTTCGAGTGTTTTCCAGCTATGAAGAACATTTTGGAAGAAGATCTAAATACCAGTCAATATACCAAAATTATTCATCACTTGGAATGTCTGAATAAATCAATCGAACAATATTTCACTGATGATAATTTCAAAAAACTGGAAAATAATTCTTGGATTTTTCAATCCATCGTCCTTTTCACACCAAGATTATGAAAATTTTATCGAAATAACTTCAGATTCTTCACTGCAGACAGCCTATAAAACGATGCTTTTCTCAAAATTTTCGTGTAGTTTAAGAGGCGAAAATCCACAGTTGACCCAGAAAGTTGTTTTAATTCTCTTTTACCATTTGCTACAACATATTTGTGCGAGTCTGAATTCTCAACTTACTTATTAACAAAAAATAAGTACCGCAATAAGTTGGATGCAGAGTCGGATATGAGATTACAACTTTCATCAATAAGACCTGATATAAAGTATTTGTGTATATACAAAAATCAGTATCTTTCGTCGCATTGATGGCAATACCTATGAAAAGTTGAGAAAAGAAAAGAAAAGATGTTAAGAAAAGATGTATTCGAAAATGTTTTTTTTTTTACTTACGGAATTTTTGATTTAGTTACTGTTTAATATAGATATAGTGGGTGATTGTATAAATAAAAATATAAGACAATAAAAGTAGTGTTTCTTAATTACTTCACTCCATATAACTATATTTCAAAGTCAAAAAAAGGTTCCTAATACAATTTTTACTTTATCCAATGCAAAGCATGGGTAAAGTATTGTAATCGCTCTCGCGGCAAGCGTGGCTTCAAAGGGTCCTCAGGTAAAAACTACGGAACCCATGGACTCAATTAAAGTCACAAATTGTAGTATTCAATTAGGTTGAATTTTAGCACGTGACGGTTTTGCCAAAAATTACAAGGGGTCTCGTCGAGAGGCCAAAAAGTGCGATTTTTTCATTTAGTGCGTGCGGATGGATGGATGGATGTATGGATGGATGGATGTATGTTATCGTTTTTTTGGCCCACGATTTTTTCCACACCGTTGCACCGATTGAAATGAAATTAAAAACCTAGCATTCTTTTAACAAAATGAAGCCCTGATTAGTTTTTGGTACATATCGGTCCACAAACATTAGTACTTTATTTCAGTACTTTTTTAGTTTTTCTAAATATCTTGAAAATGACTTAACCAATTTTGATGAAATTTAATATCCTAATTAAGTACCTTGGGGACCACAAAAAAGGTTAAATAAAGTTTTTAGTAAAATTATATTTTAAAGTACTTTACTCTAGAACATATTAATATTTCAAATGAATTTGGATAAAGTTTAGCAACGATCCGTTGCAGTTTATTTAATCACACTTTTATCGGGTTCCACGCTTACCTCCCAAACGGAAAAGGGTTCCACATTCGAAAAAGTTTGAGGAACACTGGAGTAGACTAACGAGAAACAGAATACTATGGAAGGAAATTGGAGAGGCAATAATGAACCTGGTACATTATAAAATAGTAATCTTTAATAAAAATATTTCTATTGATTTATGTATGTAGTATGCGTATGTACGTATTATATTGTATTATAAAAATTGTGTAAAGATTCTCAAACAAGAAAATTGTATATATAAACTGTACTAGAATAATGCTTAAATAATAAATAATAATAATAATAAGTTGAATGATAACAGGGAATTTCAAATAAATTAAGCAACAGCAAAAGTTTATTTTTTCAAACGGTTTAATTCATAATAATTTTTTTTTCTCTGATTATAGGTATAAATATTTATTATTTTGCTAATCTTATTATATTCCTATGCAATAGGAAGTCTCTTATTTACAGAGTTATTTTTTGCAAAATAATTTTCAAATATATAATATAAATATATGAATATATAAATATAGGTTTTTTCATTATAGCATATATATATATGTGTTTTGAAAATTTTACAATTATCATTTACAAAATAGAAAATAGAAAACAATCTATATATATTATATTTAAAAATGAAATGCTGTTTGTTGCTAAGCGCATAACTTGAGAACTGCTGGACCGATTTGGCTAATTTTTTTTTAATGTTTGTTATCGTCTGATTAAGGTTTGAGGGAAAGAACAATTGGAAAAATTACCCGGTAATATGGAAAATTCGGGAAAACTGATAGTGAAATTCGAATTGGCGCCCTTGGTCCCAGGACCAATGAGCCCAATGGCTCTGGTGGTGGGACCATTGGAAATAACTCAATTAAGTGATTTCAATTGGAAAAAAAATCTGGAGAAGATCTGGAGAAAAATCTGTAAAAACGGATTCCAGCCTAAATTAAAATAAAATTACATTATGATTTTACTTTTGTGTTGATTCTAGATGTATTCAACAAATGTAGTTATTTTACAGTCAAATTTAAGCACAAAAAAGTAGTAGAGTGTATTTATCAATATTATCGAAATGGTGATGTCACAGCAAACCAATAGAAACAAAGCATTTATCGTTCGTGAGGGAGGGTGTGGGGGTTCAGGGGGTCAGGTGTGGGGGTTCAGGGGGTCAGGTGTGAGGGTTCAGGGGCCGGGTGTGGGGATTCAGGGGCCGGGTGTGGGGGTTCAGAGGGGCGGGTGTAGAGGTCCAGGGGGTGGGGTGAGGGTTCAGGGGGTGGGAATGGGAGTCCAGGGGAGTAGCCGAAGGCGGGCCTCGCAGCTAGTTTATATTATAATATAATGAATAAATTTAACTTTTCAACAAAAGATATTTCTCAACAGTTTAATGAATAAATGTACCGAGAGACATCTTTCTAGATTTAAATAATAGTTATACATGGTATGGCAGAGAAACGGGTAATTGTGAATTTTATTTGCAGGACTATTTAAATAGTAAGTGACCCACCCGATCCCCCCTCCCCCACACACATACTATTCTCAGGAAATAAAAGTATGTCTCTCTGCATAGCTGAAATTTTACATACTTATATATCTTAAAGTCAAATTTATTGCAAATAATATCATATAATCAGAGCCAGTGGGTGGCTTGTGTCAAGTTTTCTAGACACCCAGGCGTCGTAATAAAATGCACTTAAAAAATCTAAAAAATATGTGGTAATTGAGTATTTATATTGAAAATAATGACAAAAGATTTAATGAAAAAGAAATTTCTATAATTATTTAAAAGTACTTAATAATAATAATAATAATAATAATAATGTAATAAATAGTTTTAATGAGAATTTAATATCTGAAATTTTGAAAAATTATATTATAAGTATATGAGCTGTTGTGTATATCTTTATTTATTATTATTGTTCTATTTCCAAAAAACAATCTCCAGGTCATTCCCTTAGTCTGAAATAAAGGGTTTCAAAAAGTTTATAAGTCTAAAGGCTATAAAAATATTCGCCCGTTTCTCTGCCGCAACTTGTATTTATATTTGGTAAACTCATACGTCACATTTTTTCCAGACATATCTGAAATGGATAATACTTGTAGGCACTAACTTTATTACACTGAAACATGTCTCTTCATATGCAAGGACAGGTGGTCCGATCTACTGAAAGCTCTCTCACACAGCCGGCATTGGAAGGGTCTATCTCCGGTGTGTTTCCTGAAATGCCTGGTTAGCTCGTCGGACCTGGCAAATTTCCATCCGCAACCCTTCCAGCTGCACTGATAAGGTTTTTCTCCGGTGTGCGTGCGAAGATGTGCCTTAAGATGAGAGGACTTAGTATAAGTTTTTCCACAGCCAGGATGCGCGCAAGTGTGTGTAGTCACTTTTTTGCGGCCCCATCGTCTCCGGCCTCTCTTAGGCTTACCCTGCTGATTGAGCTCATTATAAGAATTAAAGGAGCCTCCTGAATGTCCAGGAGTAGCTAAAGGTGTTGAATGTACAGGACCTGCAGAAGGAGGATTTCTTGTCGAGAGTAAATTTCCTAAATGAGGCGAGGAAGGAGGCGTCATGATCCTTAGATTAGGATAAGGACGGGAAGGATAACGGGCAGAGGAAAAGGAACAGCCCGTGGTTGGGAATGATGCCATTGACGAGGAATAGCCCACAGGGTAGCGAGCGAATCCATTTGTTAGTCCTGGACTTGTGGGTGGTGATACAGGTTCGGAAGTTTGAAATATTGTCATTGTACCATTGTAATCTGGATTTTCGGATAAATAACTTTGTGCAGGATAACCGGTTCCGTTAAATCCTTGAGCTACTGTGGCGTGATCCGAATATTCATAATAATTACTGGTTGGTTCGGACTTGACGACCGGGTGTTGTCCGTAAGTATAATATGGGTATTCCGGATATTGAGTTGCGGATGTGGATGAAGATGTTGCAGGTACTTGATCATCGGAATGTCCTTCCTCCAGAAGGACACTTTCAATATCTTGCCACATCTGCAACATAAAAGTTAAACATAGAGTTTAAATATATTTTATTAAGTATACAAAAAAAAATCTTACAACTATTAAATATAAGCTTTAGAGAGTGGACTTTTTATAAATTGAAGTTTTGGCTGAAACCGCTTAGTTTAGATTATTTTTGTTAAGGAATTCCCATGAAAATAAACAACTCCGGATTCTTAAGATTTTCCAAAGGATATTGCAACAGTTTTGATATGATTAAAACGTGGGGGGTGAACCGCGACCTAATATAGTGTACACCTACTTCCACATCCACTTTCATTTCCAAGTAGAAGACATCTAATGAATTTCAAAATAATTCTTCATAATTCCAAAGAAGTGTACACCTAATTCCAATCGCGGTTCACCCCTCAGATTAAAATGTATTATGGTCAGCTTCTGCTTTTATTAACAATGACATATACTCTTAAGGAGTATAGCCCCTGCGCTTCTAGCGAAAATAGACTTTCACTTCCCTCCCAATCAATTTCAATGGGATGCACGATAACACATACTCGTACAGGACTGGGATTCGGAAAACAGATAGCCTAAGGTGTCAGAGGAGGGTCACCCACTTCAGAACATGTACTTAACTTCGATGATTCTTTGGGACCGGCGCATTCAAAATGCCAGACTAAAATATAATGCTTGTGAAATCAAGACATCCTTGAAAAGGTCGAAACGTGGTGTTTTATGAATGAAATATTTTATGAAAAATACCTAATCTAGATGACTTCAGCCAAAATTGTTCAAATAATAAACCTTAAAATGTTTCCGAAATAATAGAAAAAAGAAAAAAACGGAAAAGATAAAGCTATATTAGCTGAGAATCTTTAAAAACTGGAGCGCAATAAAGGTAAAAGTGTTAAAAAGTATAAAAATAAATTTAGTGGGCAGTGTAAAATGTTAAATCAAATAAATTTTCAGGATGCATATTAAATTTGTATTTTATTATTAATAACAAACTATTTGTAGTGAAACAACATTCAAAAAGGTAGTTCCATACCATGGATGTAATTCAGAAACGAGCGATAAAACTAATAGGTGATTCAGTGATTCAGCCTTGTCTAGCCTCAGGCCGAATTCAAGTTTTAGGGTCCACCTACAGAAAAATTTAAAATTCTCAAATTAGAAAAAATACATGATCCTATATCAAGATAAATAGTTAAAAAAATAAATTTGTCTTCTGCATATTATTTATTTTATTATTTATTTGAAACTATAGTTTCAAAAGCCATGCCTAAATATTCAGTATAATATTAAAGATTCTGATGCAATATGAATATTTAATAAAATTTTAGTCGCAAACGAATTTACTTCTCTTGGGAAAAGTGGAAATTATACATTATTTATTTCATTTTTCACAATAGAAGTAATTTCAATTATGATTTTTGGTGCTTTGTAATGCCCAGGTTTTGTATATTATATGCATTTGAAAAGGATTGTTTTTAAGTTTAAAAGCGTTTTAAATTACCCACCTTTAATTTGGGCACTAGAGCTCTCTATATGAATAATTAAGTCGAAAGTTTTAAACATTAGAGCATCTTCTAAGTATACCATATAGTACATGTCTTTGAAATAAACAATTTTAAAAATTTTAATAATAAATGTTATTTAAATAAAATGCTTATTAATCTATTAAATTTATTTTAAATGGTAATTTAGCTATTTTGAAGAAACAGATTAACACTTATTCACAAAGTCTGAAAATTTGCATGCGAAGATAACTGAATTAAATAACTACCGAGACAGCACACAATGTATGAAAGACGAACATTTGTATGTGTTTTGGATAATCAATCAAAGGCGTCCTTCTACGTCTTTTGGACATATCTTAACGTAATTTAGAGGTATCTCAAAATATATAGTTTGAATGTTCATTCAAAGAAGTCTTTTGTACATAGTTGAACTTGTCTTATACTATAATTTTTACTTTCACTTACATAGCGAGCTCAAAAGTTAAAGTATTGCATTTACTTTGGGAAAGTTCATTTTCCGAAGAATTCTAACTACAAAATTATAAAAGCTAATTTCACTCGAACAATTCGAAGTGATGGTATTTGATATATAAGCTAAGTTTGGAAAAAATGAAAATAAGTGTTTATATTGATCTTAAAACTTAATTGAAAAGTTTTTAAAACTTCATTATACACAGATTTAAGAGATTATTTTCTACTTAATAGATCTATTTAAAATTCTTGGGCTTAAAAAGTTAATTTCTCGTGTCAATTCAGTAGATAGTTATATTGTATTACCATAATAAAAATAGAGCATTTTTTGTTGAAGAAAGATATTTCATCCAGAAGACTTGCGATACACTCTAGAACAGTGTTTCCCAAACTGGGGGCGATGAGTATTCAAAGGGGGGAAATTTAAATAATTATTTCACTTCTTTGTTCTTAAAAAAAAATCTGTAAAAAATTTTAATTTTTTTTCTATTTTATTTAAGGCTCTCAGATCAAAATTTAAGGAGATAGAGACGTTTAAAGATTTTAAAGAAAAAAAATTTGGGAAATTTTTAAAAAATGTTATGAATTCGATTGTTTTAAGTCACTCAGACCATTATTTACGGAGATAGGGACGTTTAAAGATTTTAAAGACAAAAAAAAATTTCAGAAATTTTTAAAAATTTTAAACTTTTATTTGAAATTGTTTTCATATAATGCACTGTTTTTGAGTTATTAATAAGAATGTCTCAAGATAAAAAAAACTCACCCGTTATATATATAAAATAATTTGTAAATTCTCTCTGTGTTCTGTGTGTGTGTGTGCACTGTTATATCTTAGCAATAGTAAGTACAGAAATTTGAAGCTTAATCTAGGAATCAGCTAGCAACAGTACGCTAAGCACAAATGGTCCAAAGTGACTTATTTCTTCACCACTTTACTTGATGGTTATGGGGGTTTTTATTTTGTTGTCTCAAAATTGAATTCTAAGATTTTTCAAAAATTTGCTGTGCTTAACAAGTTTTCCAAGTTCTGTGATGTATTTTTTATCTCGATTGAAAATTAGGAAGTGGACAAATTTGAAAGGTGGAGATTAGTAGAATAATTCCAAAAAAGGATAGGTTGTGTGTGAAAGTCGTGTAGTCCACACACCATTTGATTTATTATGTAAACGTTTGTTTCTAACATTTAATAATTTAATCCTTTTCTTGAAAAAACAAAAAAATTGTTAGATGTTAAATATTTATTATGTATGTACTACATGTGTATACTATATATGTTCTCATAAGCGAGAGACTATTGTATTTATAAATAATGTAACATATCTTCTTATTCTACACCAAGAGAAAATATTATTTTATAGATAATCAAAAATAATATTTAAGACATCTAACCGGCCAAGCCTCTTATATCTCGTGAAGATAGACTAAAGGCCGAAGCACACGAGGCTTGTTTTAATAATTTTTTTTAGCCTGCTTGCTCCCACTCAAAAGCATCTCAGGATCAAGCCAGAAAATAGAACATGTCCTATCTTATAAATCGAGCAAACTAGCCAGAAAGACAGCCAGGAGTGACGTCATTTCGATTCCGACACTCTTCCAAATTGCAAACCAGAGCTTCCATCCCAAAAAAGCCTCGTGTGCTGCGGGCTTAACAGTCAGAAATATATACTGAGATTTCAAAAAACTTATTTTCTTTTCTTTTTGTGAAACCTCCCTTTGAATCCTTCATACTAAACGTCAAAGAAAATTAAGATGTGCAACTTTTTACATATGCTAATGATTAAATTACTAAAGAAGATTTCTTAATTTGTGTTTTGTCGGCTTTTTTTTAAAGGAACCACGTTGATGGAAAATGTAAGGAAAAAAAAAGAAACTTCTTCGAATTCTGAATACAGCGTTTGGTCCTGGATGTTCGAAATAAGAAATAAAATATTTTTATTTTAGGAGAGCATTTAAGTTATATTTTTCGTTTTCACAAAAGCAGTAGTCTAGACCAGGTCTGCCCAACCCAAATACACCACGGCCTGCAAAAATCTTCAAGGGCTGCTCACAAATAAGAATAATTTTAATTTTTTAAAAATTCTTTTCGAGACCTGGCTTTACAACGGATTTCGTATTTAGTGATTTTTATTGTAAGTGAATGTAAAAGTACACTGAAAATGTTCAATAAGTGTAAATGTGAAAAAAAACAATTCTACAATCAGATATGTAAAGAAAACATGTATTGAATGATCCAACAACAAAATGTACGTATTTGTATGGTAATAATCATAAAATAAAAATAGTTTTAACGATCGAAATTATTAGTCAAGTCACATACACCAAACAATGTTACGAGTCTTATTGTGAAATAACAAACAAATAGCAATTGCTATTTCTTTCAGTGTGATTTTTGCATTTCTTTCTATAATCAATAATCTTGTAGAATTTTTCAAAAAAAAAACTTGCACCCAAGAAGAGCTCTTAATTTGAATATTAAGAGGTCGCTCAATGGTCAAAAAGTTTTTCTATATAACATAGGAATAGTCAGTGGCGGATTAAGACAATATAAGGCCCTAGGCGGAAAAAAAATTAAAATTAGGCCCCGGATAACAAAAATATCTTTGGAAATTAATTAACAGGTGTTATAAATATAAAACCTAATTTTAATTATATACATGTAATTTATTAATCTTATTTTTGTGTTTCAACAATTTATATTACTATATATTATGATTTTCACATTTAGGGAACGCGGTGTTGGTTTATAGTGAAACATTGTTAAAATTAAATTAGGTTGGAGTTGGTGGTGTTTCACAAGGAGAAAAATTAAAATACAAAGATTTTTTATGATTATGAGAGACATTATGATTTTATTTATTTTCTTAGAAAGACGGACTGGTAAGCGAAATAAGTAGGTTATAATGAAAGGCAGTCCAAATTATTTAAATTTTTTATTCAAATACCGACGTTTCGGAGACCTTTTCTCTCCTTCTTCAGGGTAATGAATAGT
Organism: Forficula auricularia; assembly: GCA_024734495.1. NCBI lineage: Eukaryota > Metazoa > Arthropoda > Insecta > Dermaptera > Forficulidae > Forficula > Forficula auricularia. The sequence continues at coordinate 7,560,050 of JALMQS010000140.1, read as the reverse complement.
TATTGATGGGTGAGTATAACTCTGCGCCCATTTGTCTCTCTTTCAGTGAATACAACAATATTACAATACTTTTCACCATTATATCCCAAGTGTACTTAGTCACTTAGAGACAACTAAGTGACTTACTTAGTCACTTAGAGACAACTAAGTGACTTACTTAGTCACTTAGAGACAACTAAGTGACTTACTTAGCCACTTAGAGACAACTAAGTGACCAAGTACACTTGGGATATAATGGTGAAAAGTATTGTAATATTGTTGTATTCACTGAAAAGAGAGACAAATTGGAGCCGAGTTATACTCACCCATCAATAACTATTCATTACCCTGAAGAAGGAGAGAAAAGATCTCCGAAACGTCGGTATTTGAATAAAAAAATTTAAATAATTTGGACTGCCTTTCATCAAAACCTATATATTATGATATAATAATTATTAACATTATAATTATGTGTTATTTCTAGATTTTTCTTTAGCGAATTTCTCAATAATAAGCTAGCAATACAAACTATTTAATAGTTCGTCTTAAATATAAATAGTAGATAAATAATTTAACCTACTTATTTTCAGAAATTTTGTTTCTAACGTAGTTTTTTAATCTTTTTAAAGCAGAAAAAGTACGGTGCCCTGAAGCATTCGATATTGGCAATGTCATCAAAATTTTTAAAATAATTTCGACGTTGGGGAATGTTGCTTTTAAATGCAAAGCTTTTTGATATATTTGAGAAATATTCAACTTTTCCAGAGAGTCGTCTTGTACTGCTTTAAAAACAGTAAAAATTGATTTACCTCATCCTCGAATAATTCGGAATCTATATCATCTTTATATATTTTTTACTTTATCCAATGCAAAGCATGGGTAAAGTATTGTAATCGCTCTCGGGGCAAGCGTGGCTTCAAAGGGTCCTCAGGTAAAGACTACGGAACCCATGGACTCAATTAAAGTCACAAATTGTAGTATTCAATTAGGTTGAATTTTAGCACGTGACGGTTTTGCCAAAAATTACAAGGGGTCTCGTCGAGAGGCCAAAAAGTGCGATTTTTTCATTTAGTGCGTGCGGATGGATGGATGGATGGATGTATGTATGGATGTATGGATGTATGGATGTATGTTATCGTTTTTTTGGCCCACGATTTTTCCACACCGTTACACCGATTGAAATGAAATTGAAAACCTACCATTAGTTTAACAAAATGAAGCGCTGATTAGTTCTTGGTACATATCGGCCCACAAACATTAGTACTTTATTTCAGTACTTTTTTAGTTTTTTCTAAATATCTTGAAAATGACTTAACCAATTTTGATGAAATTTAATATCCTAATTAAGTACCTTGGGGACCACAAAAAAGGTTAAATAAAGTTTTTAGTAAAATTATATTTTAAAGTACTTTACTCTAGAGTAAGATGTTACTTTTTTAATTTTTTTAATTCTTTAAAATTTATTCATTTGAAAGTTTTAATATAGCTCATTTAGCCTTGCTTAAGTAAGAATAGATAGGCTTCTCTCTGTGAAATGCTAAAAATTTGGGAGGAATTTTTATGAGTAACCATAGCAACTGCGTTGTTTTCTTATCCGTTACCTTTGCTGAAGACAGAGAAATCGATTTTAAACCAAAAATAGCGATTGATTCTCATCTAGTACTTGAGGAATAATCATTCTATATTGGATTTTTGACGTTTCGGTTTTTATTAGTAACCATTGCTGAAGACATAGAGAAATCGACTTTAAACCAAAAATAGCGATTGATTCTCATCTAGTACTTGAGGAATAATCATTCTATATTGGATTTTTGACATTTCGGTTTTTATTGGTAACCATTGCTGAAGACATGGAGGAATCGACTTAAAATCAAAAATAGCCATCGATTCTCATCTAATACTTGAGGAATAACCATTCTATATTGGGTTTTTGGCGTTTCGGTTTTTATTGGTAACCATTGCTGAGACATAGAGAAATCGACTTTGAAACCAAAAATAGCGATTGATTCTCATCTAATACTTGAGGAATAACCATTCTATATTGGATTTTTGACATTTCTGTTTTTATTGGTAACCATTGCTGAAGACATGGAGGAATCGACTTAAAATAAAAAATAGACATCGATTCTAATCTAATACTTGAGGAATAACAATTCTACATTAGGTTTTTGACGTTTCGATTATTATTGGTAACCATTGCTGAAGACATGGAGGAATCGACATAAAATCAAAAATAACGATCGATTCTTATCTAATACTAGAGGAATAACCTTATTGCATTCCATTTTTGATGTTTTGACCATTAATGGCAACCTCTATTGAAAACGTGGAAGAATCGACTTAAAATCAAAAAGACTAAATTCTTTTTTGGTAAACAACTCAAGTTTCATCCTCGAATAATTCGGAATCTATATCATCTTTATATATTTTTTTTAGATTTTGTATATACAATATATTTTCTCCGCGTCTGTCATGTTGAATGAAAAGAAGATTTTAAAATTTTGAAATACTTTTTCATAAGAATATGAATGATTTCTCCAACTAAATTATCACAAATTACATAAAATGTATTAATTTTAGTGTCATTCTTGCTTTTTCTTGTATCATATTCATTTTGACTTGAAATTTTATATCATGATCAAAATTAATATGATAATCAATTTTGAGGGCCCCCATATTCGACGGGGTCCTAGGCGCGCGCTTATAGTGCGTCTTGCTTATGAATCGCCTGGGAATAGTGTATTTTTTCTTTAAATTATTCCCATTCACTGTGGTCTCTTATTCTATCGGATTTCAATTAGGCTCATTTTGTAGGGGATAAAATTTCCTTCAAAAACTTCTACTTCTCATTAATTTTAACTCAAATAGTTTAGTAGGAATAAGTAAATTACTTTTCCACATGAAGAGCTTTATGGTGTGAATACTAGTTATGTAATATGAAAAATACATTATATTTGCAGAATTGTGTACACTACACACATTCATACATTAGCACACTATAGCAAGTTAAATTGGCATTAGTTTTTATTTGATTTTTTCGGTTTGAAAAGTTTTTGAATGAATATTGGTTCAAAAATGCAATTAGATATAGACAAATTTTATCGAAAAATCAATTTTGATGACTTACCTATTCTTATACTAAACTATTTGAGTTAAAATTAATGGAAAATAGACGTTTTTGAAGAAAATTTTATCTCTTAAAAATGAGCTTAATTGGAATTCGAAAGATTAAAACTCCAGTGAATGGGAAAAATTCACTATTCCTGTGTTATTCAAATAGAAAAATTTATTGACCATTGAGCGATCTCTTAATATTAAAATTAAGAGCTCTTCTTGGATGTAAATTTTTTTTCGATAGATTACTACAAGATTCTTGAGTAAACCTAAATTAAAAAATAAATAAACACCCTAATATATAAATATTAAAATATAGGTGTTGGGGAGAGAGCCCCCAAAGTGTAAACGGCCTAGTTACGTCTACTTGCGAAGGGATTTCGGTTTATTTTAACGAAATTATATTTATTTATATCTATATGAAAAATGTATAGTATCTGAATGAATGTATACTCGACGAAAAAATGTTCATAAGGGGTACGTACCTCTTGGTAACATTTTTCATTTCATAAAGAGTGGTAAAATTTCACATGCCATCAGAGTATTCAAAATATAGCCATGTCCCGCGACTGCCCTCAATCTGGCCCGTAGCGGGTATAACTTTTAGCTGAAGGAAAACTTTTATTTTTAAGGATTTAACATTTCCCAGGTTGTAATGTATTAAATGTATAAAAGGGAATAATTTCTATTCCTTTTTCTCGGAGACAAATACTCAATACATTCATATATGTACAAATTTTAGCATTTGTATACATTTTTTGACTTCAATTGATCAAATAAATCACATTCATGGATCTGTAGAAAAACTTTATTTTTTCGTGTAGTTCAGAAAAGTGCGATAAGGTTGTCCTCGTGAGAGCCAATGGACTTCTTCTGGTTGCATAATTTGACATCCACATTTTTTCAGATTTCGCTTAAATTAGATTTAAATAAGAATATGTTATATATATATATATATATATATATATATATATATATTGGAGTAAAAACCCGTTTTTAGTAAGAACGGGTTCTTACTAGTTAAAACGCGTTTCACTGAATACCTTTGTGGCAACTAGAATTTACTGATGTTGGTTGAGTTTGGTTCAAAGGTCTAGAATCTTCATTTTTGACCTTCGGTATCATTTTGGATTTTTATTTTCAACATTTTTTGAATGTCAAAAATGAAGCAAAGTTGTAGAGGATGTAATTTTTACATTTTTGTTTAAAAACCTTTGAAAATAAACACCCAAAATGAGGCGGAAGGTCAAAAATGAAGATTCTAGGCCTTTGAACCAAACTCAACCAGCATCATTAAACTGTAGTTGCCACAAAGGTATTCAGTGAAACGCGTTTTAACTAGTAAGAACCCGTTCTTACTAATAAACGGGTTTTACTACAACATATATATAAGATGTTTAAAAGATTGTTATTATTATTTTGTTTAACGGCGCGTCGACTACTATGGAATTTTTAAAAGATTTGTATTTATTTTATAATATCTATATATTCGAGGCTATGGCCTTGACTTTCGGAACTAGTTTAGTCAGAATTTGATTTCACCTTAAAACAATTTTCATCTTTGTCAAAAATGCAAGGCGCTTCATTAAATTCAGAAGAGGCAATGGGAAACCACCCTTGTGAAAAATTTCCCCAGGAGAATTACATTGGAGAGGATATACTCTGTATAGTAATCACCGACGCTAGGGATCGAGTATGCCGCCTGAAGAAAGAAGATATAATATATATATAAAATTTTAAAATTATAAATCTTTTATAAATAACAATAATCCAGAACACGTTTATTTAAAAACCAAACGTTTCGGGAGAATATCTCCCTTTTTCAATAGTTAAATTTGCGAAAAATTAAAAAAAAAGTTGCTTTCTCTAAAATTTAGAAAGCAAAACTTTAAATTTTAGAGAAACCAACTTTTTTTACTTTATCCAGTGCGAAGCATGGGAGAAAGTATTGCAATCGGTCGCGCGGCAAGCGCAACTTCATCAGGTCCTCAGGTAAAGACTACGGAACCCATGGACTCAATTAAGGTCACAAATTGAAGTATTCAATGAGATTGAATTTTAGCATGTGGCGGTTTTGCCAAAAGTTACCTGGAATCTCGTCGAGAGGCCAAAAAGTGCCATTTTTTTGGAAGTGCGTGCGGATGGATGGATGGATGGATGTTATCGTTTTTTTCGTCCACGATTTTTTCCACACCTTTGCACCGATTGAAATGAAATTGAAAACCTACCATCATTTTAACAAAATGAAGCGCTGATTAGTTTTTGGTACATATCGGCCCACAAACATTAGTATTATACAACATTATTTATTTCAGTACTTTTTAGTTTTTTCTAAATATCTTTAAAATGACTTAACCAATTTTGATGAAATTTAATATCCTAATTAAGTACCTTGGGGCCGACAAAAAGGTTAAATAAAGTTTTTAGTAAAATTATATTTTAAAGTACTTTACTCTAAAGTAAGATTTTTGAATTCTTTAAAATTTATTCATTTGATCTGTTTATGGTAATATAGGACTCATTTAACCTAACTAAGTAAGAGTGGATAGGCTTTTCTCTGTGAAATGCTAAAAATAGCGATTGATTCTCAACTAGTACTTGAGGAATAACCATTCTATATTGGATTTTTGACGTTTCGGTTTTTATTGGTAACCATTGCTGAAGACATAGAGAAATCGACTTAAAACCAAAAATAGCGATTGATTCTCATCTAGTACTTGAGGAATAACCATTCTATATTGGATTTTTGGCGTTTCGGTTTTTATTGGTAACCATTGCTGAAGACATAGAGAAATCGACTTAAAATCAAAAATAGCCATCGATTCTCATCTAATACTTGAGGAATAACCATTCTATATTGGATTTTTGGCGTTTCGGTTTTTATTGGTAACCATTGCTGAAGACATAGAGAAATCGACTTTAAACCAAAAATAGCGATTGATTCTCATCTAATACTTGAGGAATAACCATTCTATATTGGATTTTTGACATTTCGGTTTTATTGGTAACCATTGCTGAAGACATGGAGGAATCGACTTAAAATCAAAAATAGCCATCGATTCTCATCTAATACTTGAGGAATAACAATTCTACATTAGGTTTTTGACGTTTCGATTATTATTGGTAACCATTGCTGAAGACATGGAGGAATCGACATAAAATCAAAAATAACGATCGATTCTTATCTAATACTAGAGGAATAACCTTATGTGCATTCCATTTTTGATGTTTTGACCATTAATGGCAACCTCTACTGAAAACGTGGAAGAATCGACTTAAAATCAAAAAGACTAAATTCTTTTCGGGAAACACCTCAAGTTTGAGTTGTTTGCCATAATCAATCGGATTAAAATCTATACACGACTAATAACTCATGATACTTGAAAGTACACCAATTTTAAACAAAATCGTTAGTTGCGTTTTTGAGAAAATAAAAAAAAATTCATGTAAATATTCACTTCTGGTGTTCAACCAAAAGCTTGCTGTACTCCTTCTAACCTATATCGAGCTTAAGTTTTGAATTTTGTAGCTCTTAGACTTATGGTTGCGAAACGCAGGGGGTACATTCTTACGTACAAAAACATCAACTTCCTTTTTTTTATTTTAGCCAAAATCTTGTGATACCTTTTGTGGTAGCCTCTAGATAGCTTAAGTTTCAAATTTCAAGACTCTGCGACTTAGCGAAGACGAGATATGAACGATTTAAATATTTATTTTACGACATGACTAATTTACACCCCCTTCCTTTGTTTCAATCGGATTAAAAATTTGACACATATAATAACTCATTAGACTTGATAAGTACACAAATTTTAGCGAAATCGTTAGAGCTGTTTTCGAGAACCCAATTGGATATATATATACAAGAATTGCTCATTGAATAATATCAGAAAGATAAGATTTGCGTCAAGCAGAAGGCAATCTCATTGATTTCACCTTAAAATAATTTTAAAACTCGTTCTTTGACGTCTTGGGAGGCCTCGTCCTCTATCCTAGGTATAGCTGACTTCCTTCAAGTTTGATGAGCACGCATTTCCGGTAGCCTGATCTTCTCTTCCTCGTTATGTCTACTTCAAAACAAGACATTACATTAGAAAACACAACGTATCACTTTCCATGCTCAAAACGTATCTATATTCTTCTTCTCCTTAGTGTTAATTCGCAGTGAAAACGCCGTCTAATCTCCGGTTGATATCACAACATTCATTCATTCATTGCTCAGTTCGTGAACGCATTCCTGGCTCTTCAGCAAATTTTGAAATATGTCGCGTTGCCACAGATACTGCGGCCAGATAAAAGCATATAGAGCTACTCTTATCTTATTTAAAATGTGTAAATGTATTAAAAGTTCTGAGAATAGCCGACACTATAGTTTGTTTAAATATTGACCCTGGGTGAAAATAAATTTTTCTAATTTATCTTGTAAGTTGTTATTTTAATATCCTTATGACTGTTTAAGCTCTTTGAATAGAATTTTAATTTAACCTAATAACAATTTACCTTTCTTAATAAAAAAAAGGTTTATTTACCTTCAAACCAAATATTTATACGGTTTATTGTTCATTTTTTTCTATCAATATTTTGAATATGTCTTGAAGAGCATTTGTTATATTTGTTTTTTGTTTAATAATTTCCTGCCATTTCTTTCTATAATCTCCGGTTCAATAAGAGACAGAATCCTTTTCTTTGGAAGATGGACAATTGTTAAACCACCCACGAGTCAAGGAGAGAAAGAAAAGAATACTGGCGTACCTACTTTAGAAGGGGGAATTCGTGATATTTCATAAATATTTTATGATTTCGAGGAAAATGAATATATATATATATATATATATTTTGCAGTAAAAATGAGTTTTGCTGAATACCTTTATGGTAACTAGAGTTTACTGATGTTGGTTGGGTTTGGTTCAAAGATCTAGAATCTTCATGTTTGACCTTCCGTCCTATTTCGTGAGTTTATTTTCAAAAAATTTTTAAACGAAAATGTCAAAAATTAGCAGCAAAGTTGTAGTGCAAATAATTTTTGACATTTTCGTTCAAGAATTTTTGAAAATAAACATCCAAAATGAGGCAAGGTCAAAATTGAAGATTTTAGACATTTGAACCAAACTCAACCAACATCAGTAAACTCTAGTTGCCACAAATGTATTTAATGAAAGGCGTTTTTAACTAGTAAGAACCCGTTCTTACTATAAAAAGGGGTTTTATTGCAACATATTATATATATATGGTATATAATACTCCCTTCGTCACAAATGAATTGCTATATTTGATTCGAAAATTGTGTTCCAAATTAGTTACTACATTTGGTTCGAGAATTGAGTTCCAATTTAAATGCTGCATTTCAATATTTTTTTTCTTTTTTTTTCTACTTTTCATAAATGTAAAATTTATTAACCGACTTCAAAAAAGGAGGAGGTTTCTCTATTCACTGATTTTTTTTTTTTTTTTTTTTTTGTGCCTATGTTACCTCATATCTCCGCCAATTCTCAACCGATTTTGAAAATTTTTTTTGCATTGGGTCCAGTCTAGCTTCCGATTGGTCCCATTTTTTTCGTTTTTTTCATAGGTATTAGACCTTTTTTATTAGGTTTGTTTAGACCTAACCTCTTTGTTTATGAACCGATTTCGATGGTTCTTTTTTTATCCGATAGGGGGTGTCTTGGGGATGGTGCCATATTAATTTGATCAAGTTCTGATGATATGATCACTATTAATAACATCACTAAAAAGAGAAAAATAAAATAATTTTTAAGAAAAAAATAAAAACCGACTTCAAAAAATTAAATGCAACAAATAAAATACACTAAAAGGTATAAAATAATTATTATCTTATTTAGTTACAACTAAACGACGAAATATTAACATGAAATTACTTTTTGAAGTTGGTGCCAAACATATACCTTTTATGAATCCCACTCGACGGATCTTACTTAGTACGTTTGGAGGGTATGCTCGCTTATAGGTATAGTTTGTTTGGCACCGACTTCAAAAAGTAATTTCATGTTAATATTTCGTCGTTGTTTAAGATAATAATTATTTTATACCTTTTAGTGTATTTTATTTGTTGCATTTAATTTTTTGAAGTCGGTTTTTATTTTTTCTTAAAAATTATTTTATTTTGAGAAAAAAATTTTCGAAGAAACATTTTGAAACTAATTTGGCACGTAGGTATGCTGTACTTAAGGAGGGAGTACTTGTCAAGCTAATATTAATGATTGATACCATATCAACCTAAAATCTCTGAAAAATATTAAAACAAAATTATAAAATCATCAGTACCAAAATCAGTAGAAAAATATTCAAATGTAGCAACTAATTTGGGACGAAGAGAGTATATAAATTTCAAGATTGTATCTTATTTACTATAGTTTATGAATTACAATGCTCTGATAGCAGGCTAGAGAGACTATCGATTCTAATAGGGTTCCGTTTCAAGTATGCTCGGAACCCTAAAAATAACAAACAAGAATCCTAAATATTATTATTTATTATTAACGACCTCTTCTGATCTCATGTTTTCTCTCTGATGGAGATCCATCATCAACAGCTTTTAGCTTGGCAGCTAGCACAAATAAATAGGTAATTTTATCAAGAACTCTCAATATAGCTATCGACGGTTTCAATTTAAAACACATTAATAAACAATATGATTAGATAAATAATTATTAATGTTCAATAAACAATAAGGCGAAATAATAAATAAAAATAAATAAGCAGACTAACTGCGTGTCGGAATTCATGCCAAGGTTTCCTTAGGGCTTATAACTTCCAAAATATTTGAGATATCAAATTCGTTCTTATTTGTCGTTGATAAGGAGAAAATAAAGTTATTTTTGGAATTTTTTCATGATTTTAAGTTAAGACATCTCTAGATAGAAAATCCCTTAAAAATGGCTAGTTTGAGGCCGTCTAACACTGTAATTTAAATTTAATCAAAATTAGCCCAATTTAATTAATGAGATCTTTAGATGGATACATCTCACGCTATGATCAAAAATATTTTTATTTTTGATCCCTAGAAAATTTGAAATTTTTACTTTATCCAATGCGAAGCATGGGAGAAAGTATTGGAATCGCTCTCGCGGCAAGCGCGACTTCAAAGGGTCCTCAGGTAAAGACTACGGAACCCATGGACTCAATTAAGGTCACAAATTGAAGTATTCAATAAGATTGAATTTTAGCACATGACGGTTTTGCCAAAAATTACCTGGAATCTCGTCGAGAGGCCAAAAAGTGCCATTTTTTTTGGAAGTGCGTGGGGATGGATGGATGTATGTATGTATGTATGTGTGTGTGTGTGTTATCGTTTGTTTCGTCCACGATTTTTTCCACACCTTTGCGCTAATTGAAATGAAATTGAAAACCTACCATTAGTTTAACAAAATGAAGCGCTGATTAGTTTTTGGTACATATCGGTCCACAAACATTAGTACTTTATTTCAGTACTTTTTTAGTTTTTTCTAAATATCTTGAAAATGACTTAGCAATTTTGATGAAATTTAATATCCTAATTAAGTACCTTGGGGACCACAAAAAAGGTTAAATAAAGTTTTTAGTAAAATCATATTTTAAAGTACTTTACTCTATAGTAAAATAGAACTTTTTTTAATTTTAAATTCTTTAAAATTTATTCATTTGATCGTTTTAATATAGCTCATTTAACCTAACTTAAGTAAGAATGGTTAGGCTTCTCGCTGTGAAATGGTAAAAATTTGGGAGGAAATTTTATAAGTAACCATAGCAACCGCGTTGTTTTCTTATCCGTTACCATTGCTGACGACATGGAGGAATCGACTTAAAATCAAAAATAGCTATTGATTCTCATCTAGTACTTGAGGAATAACCATTCTATATTGGATTTTTGACGTTTCGGTTTTTATTGGTAACCATTGCTGAAGACATAGAGGAATCGAGTTAAAATCAAAAATAGCGATTGATTCTCATCTAGTACTTGAGGAATAACCATTCTATATTGGATTTTTGACGTTTCGGTTTTTATTGGTAACCATTGCTGAAGACATTGAGGAATCGACTTAAAATCAAAAAATAGCGATTGATTCTCATTTATTACATGAGGAATAATAATTCTACATTAGATTTTTGACACTTCGATTATTATTGGTAACCATTGCTGAAGACATGGAGGAATCGGCTTAAAATCAAAAATAACGATCGATTCTTATCTAATACTAGAGGAATAACCTTATTGCATTCCATTTTGATGTTTTGACTATTAATGGCAAAACAACTAAAAATGGAATGCAATAAGGTTATTCCTCTAGTATTAGATAAGAATCGATCGTTATTTTTGATTTTAAGTCGATTCCTCCATGTCTTAAGCAATGATTATCAATAATAACCGAAATGTCTAAAATCCAATGTAGAATTGTTATTCCTCGACTATTAAATGAGAATCGATCATTATTTTTGAATTAAAGTCAACATGAACTGCAAATTGCAAGTGATATCTGATTTATATAAAGGAATAAACATATTAATATTTCAATTGAATTTGGATAAAGTTTAGCAACGATCCGTTGCAGTTTATTTTATCTTTTATTCGTGAGTATAAATGCCTGAAACTTGAAAAATGAGAGTTTTAAGCATTCTTTTTTTCTAATTTCCATTAAGTAATTAGAATAACTAGAAATCTAAAATATTAATACTGGTGAAAAATTGTTTCTATTTTTAAAAACGAAGAAGTGTTTTTTTTCTAGCTTAAGAACTTCCAATATGCAGAAAATCAGAAAAAAAAATCAAATCCTCAAAAAAGACCCTTCGGTTGTAACTGAGGGGTGAACCGAGACCTAATATCATGTACACCTACTTCAACTTCCACTTTCATTTCAAAGTAGAAGACAATAGATGAAGAGAGCATTATCTAATGAATTTCAAAATAATTCCACAGAATTCCAAAGACCTGTACACCTAATTCCATTCGCGGTTCACCCCTCGGTTGTAACTAATGAACTGAAATTTGGCATCGATATTTTTATTAATAAAAAATTACACTTCTTTGTCAAGTTTCAAACTCAAACCGTTCTCTGACAATAAATTAACAAATTACTATAATTCATGGACAGTCGTACTAATTTTGACTATAGCAAAATTAAAAATACAGGGAATTATATTTTTATTCTTTGAAATTTTCACATCCTGAATATGAGCAGGAAGCAGAAACAAAAATTTGAACTCTACTCACTAAGACATTTCCATAACTATGGAGCTACCCATTATGTTGGCGATGTCTTCGCTAAAAGAATTTGGAGACAACTCCAATTTTATAAAATATTTTATTGTCTCCGAATTGCTCTCAAATTAGCGACTCGAAGTGAGTCGAAAATCGATTTATCCGCGACAAACAAACAAACAAAGTAATCAATCTAAATAAAAACATGGGATTGGATTTTCCAGAAAGGTTCAGTGCACTTCCAGATTGAAAGGCAAAAATGTCTAAATAGAAACGATCTATCATAGATCACACATCCATATGGAATATTAGGCCAGGGGATATTGTAAGTAGGTATGACTTTCTCTTCCTGTTCTATCTTCTTGCGTATTCGAGATGGAATTTTCATCAACCAGCCTTCGCTCGTTTACAAATCCATTTAGGAAGCGCCAATGATTAATAGAAAAACGCTTCTCCTGTTGACAGCTCAATAACCAAAAATCATATCAGTTTAAATTCCAAAAATTAATTCAATCCCACTACACGCTCTATTCGCTCAAACTCTTCAAAATTGCCAAGTCCAAAAGACATCCATTGTTTTCGGACATAACTCGTCTAAGCCTTTGACATTTACTATAAAAGATCTTTTTTATAGGCCTTAACTCTGTCATTTCACTCAATTTTATTTTTTATTTATTGAAATAATTTGAAAATTACTACCGAAGTATTTGGTATTGAAGAACTGATTAAATTTTGGGGTTTCTCGTTTCAGTACTTCTGGTTGTTAATTCCAATAAGTTGGACATACCGCATACCGAGGGTTCCGCACCTTATATGAGATATCAAATTCGTTCTTATTTGTCTTTGATAAGGAGAAAATGAATAAATTTGTGGTTTTTTCATCATTTTAAGTTAAGCCATTTTTAAACGATAGGTACAAAAATAACCTAAAAATTGTTAATTTGTGGCCCTCCCACATGGTCATTTTAAAATGAATTAAATTAAATAAAATAGCCTAATTCTACTTGTTGAGATCTTTACATTGATACCTCACATCATATGATACAGAAAAAACTTGATCTTTCCTAAAATCATCATTTCATCAAGAGTTTATTAGGATTTGTGATTTTGGAAAAAATGCATACATAGGTATACAGTCGATAATTCAGAAATCCAAGAAACTACAAGAAAAATTAGAATTGTCGAGACTTCGAATTTTCAATAAATTTGAATTATCAAGAAGAAAGAAAAAATTCGAATTATTAAGAGTTTTTATTATATTTTTGAAAATATGTATGAGCTTACATAAATTTTAAATATAGCCTCAAGAAAAGAGGAAAAATAATGAAAAACGACAAAAAGAACAAAAAAATTACATATGTATTAACATTGCAATAGATAATAACATACCTAAAATAAACTGCAACGGATCGTTGCTAAACTTTATCCAAATTCATTTGAAATATTAATATGTTTATTCCTTTATTATTAATCAGATATCACTTGCAATTTGCAGTTGATGTTGACTTTAATTCAAAAATAATGATCGATTCTCATTTAATAGTCATAGGAATAACCATTCTACATTGGATTTTTGACGTTTCGGTTATTATTGGTAACCATTGCTGAAGAGATGGAGGAATCGACTTAAAATAAAAAATAGCGATTGATTCTCATCTAATACTTGAGGAATAACAATTCTACATTAGATTTTTGACGTTTCGATTATTATTGGTAACCATTGCTGAAGACATGGAGGAATCGGCTTAAAATAAAAATAACGATCTATTCTTATCTACTACTAGAGGAATAACCTTATTGCATTCCAATTTTGATGTTTTGACTATTAACGGCCGATATGTACCAAAAACTAATCAGCGCTTCATTTTGTTAAAAGAATGGTAGGTTTTCAATTTCATTTCAATCAGTGCAACGGTGTGGAAAAAATCGTGGGCCAAAAAAACGATAGCATCCATCCATCCATCCATACATCCATCCGCACGCACTAAATGAAAAAATCGCACTTTTTGGCCTCTCGACGAGACCCCATGTAATTTTTGGCAAAACCGTCACGTGCTAAAATTCAACCTAATTGAATACTACAATTTGTGACTTTAATTGAGTCCGTGGGTTCCGTAGTCTTTACCTGAGGACCCTTGGAAGTCGCGCTTGCCGCGAGACCGATTACAATACTTTCCCCATGCTTCGCATTGGATAAACTAAAAAAAATTCGAATTATAAAGAGGGGAAGTGGCCTAGTTCAAATTATAGAATAGAATATTCTCTCCCTCTCTTGTTACCAAAAGGATTTCAAGTGTTATCGAGCGTATCAAAATACACTGCATTTTTTTGATTTAACGAAGTCAACAACTGAAGAGTTCGAATTATCGAGAGTCGACTGTATATGCTAAATTTAATTTTTTTTACTCTATAAGCTACAATACGCTGACAGACGGACAGAATGAGCTGAAATTTGATATATTTGTTTGTGTTATAAACTTGATAAAAATTTCCAAATCACTAAAATTTTGGACAGCTTACTGAAAATTTTCACTTTTTTACTGCAATTTTTTTGTACGATTAAAACAATTCTCCATACCGTACCTAGAACTTTTGCCCCTCGGGAGGTCTCCAATTTTCCGCCATTGCTAAGTCAATCAAATGGTGGTTTTTATAAATTAATAAACATAAATAAATAATTGTAATTGAGACAAACTATAGGTGGGGAACTTTTTTAGCATTGGATGCCATATTTAAATTAGGCAGTAATAAAGGAGGCCGCATAAGTTGATATACCTATTAATGCAACTTTTCTAAAAATACAAGATACTTTTTTAAAGGCCACAAGAAACTTACGGAGGCCTCAGGTTCCCCACCTAGGAGACAAAACTTATACCTAATTTACAAAAAAAAAAAAATTACCACCATTGATGTCTGTATCCGAGCAAAATATTTAGAGATACTATTTTCTACCCTACATTGAAAACGAGGAAAAATATTCGAAATCATATAGTAATTCATAATTCCTGGAAATCGAATAGTAAACGTAGAAATTGAACAAAGTTGTTTTTTACAATTATAATTAAATATAAAAAACGAGCTTTTCGTGCGTGCCTTCGGCACGCCCTCGAAGCTCGGCCCTCCGGATTGTTGCCCTGTAAACTGTAAACTCCCGAAAATACATAGTCTCTTAAAAGTTTCGCCTCATTTTCGTCCTGACGCAGCTAAAGAAATCAGGCTCTAGATATGAATCCGGAAGTATTTTTTTTTCCTATAATCTACAGCATTGAGATATTTTTTGTGTGGAAATAGATTTATTTAAATAAGTGGGATCGAGTGAGGAGGAGATTTATATTATAACATTTTATTAAAATTTGGGATCGATAATCGATATAAGGCTCAAAACATTTAAAAGAGAGTTGTTGTTTGTATTACAGGCTGCTCCCCAGTATTGCCATGAGAAACTCGGGCATACGTGTCTTAAGTCGTTCAATTTTGTAAAAATCAAAAAATTAGAATAACAAATTTAGATTTTTAAAAAATTATAAAAAGTGGCAAATTATTAAAAAATAAACAAATAATATATAAAATATAAATCAAATACGATGTGATTAATTTCTTCTTCTGTGCGCAAAAAAAGCGAATTGAATATTTAATTTTTGGGTGGTGAGGGGGAAGGAATGCTGCAAATTAATCTGGACTATTATATATATAATGCCGGCTCAAAATATGTTGCGGACCGGACACACCGCCCCCCCTAGGTACGCCAATGAAGAGAATCTTCCTATAAGTTAGCTTATAAATTCGAAAATTGAAAAAAAAATCTGGAAATTTTGTGAAATTGATTTCTGTCAAATCCAGTGCTTTATAACGAATCTAGATTCTTAAAATAAAAAGCACCGAGTCAAGTGAATTATCAATGATTTTATGATTTTTATCAGAAAACTGAGGGGGAAGGGGGCGTCGTCTAAACTGTTAGCTAAACATAAAATTATCAGCATTGGATTATAAATATTAAGCTCTTTCACACGCATATCATGTTGATAAAATCCTAAGCAAATCAAACATTCAAATAAACAAAATTTAGATTTATTTAAATTTCCACTCGAAGCTTGTTTATCCCATTTGAGCGTAATTTTTATTTTTACTTGTTTCTCGTGTGGCTGGCTGCCACAACAGACACCTCGACAGGTTTTGTTTCGTTTCGTTTACAAACCTATTGAAAATAGTTGAAAGTACCATCTCTGATTCATGCATTTAAATAAGTCATTTGTATCTCGGAGACATTCATTTCATTATATGAAAATTTACATTAAAATAGAAAACATTATTTATCTGTCTGGAAGGGATCTTTAGCTGTTTTCTACCATCCATTGTATGTCGGGTAATGAGATTTAGAAATTACATAATTTGCAAGTCTCTTTTCAGAGTTGTTATTGACAAAATTCAATAGAATAAAAAATTCGATACGCAGATACGCTCTTCGCAAATTTTGATGATTAAACAATTTTATTATTATCAGCAAAGTATTTGAGCTAAATAGTTAAAAAAATCTTGGCAATGAAATGTAGCGGATTAATTTCAACTTTTGTTTTTATAAGAACAAATCTAAAAGCTTCTCAGTGTATGGCATAAAGATCTACCACATTTTGAAAAGGTATAAAAAATGAAAAAATTTAACTAGAAAAAAACTGAATATAATTTTGAAAAGAACATAAAATAATTTTTTTAATGTGTTTTAAACATTATTAGGCAAAAAATGGAGGGGGGGGGGGTCAAAAATGAAAATTCTAGCCCTTTTTTACCAAACTCAAATAAATTTTGTATACATATTTTGTGGACCCCAAAAAGGCTAGAAATACAAAGAGCTAACCATCCAAAGGGGGGGAGAGGATCAAAAATGAAAATTCTAGCCCTTTTGACCAAAACTCAACCAAATTTGGTATACATATCCTGTGGACCCCCAGAAGGCTAGAAATGCAAAAAATCAACAAAATTTTGTATACATAATTTGGTCGAAAGGGCTAGAATTTTCATTTTTGACCCCCCCCCCTTTCTTCTGATATAATGTTTAAAACACATTAAAAAAAAAAATTATTATATTTTTCATTTCAAAAATATATTCATTTTTTTTCTAGTTAATTTTTTCATTTTTTTATTCTTCTTCAAAATGTGGTAGATCTTTATACCCCACCCTGTATTTATTTAAGCTTGACTTTTTATTCAGGACCACATGCTTTTACACATCCACTCAACTATTCAAGGCTCGAATTCGGCTCTGTCTCGAATATGGTTCGCATTTGAGGGGAAGAACATCCAAGCAGCCTGCAGCCCTTGGACGCAATTCAGGGCTAGCTATCTGGCTAATAAGAATAAGTCGATCGAAACCTCAGAGTTGTATTGTATTATTTGTTCTTGTTCAATAAATAATAATCGTATCTTATTATTATATTGAACGAGCAATTCTTGTATATATAGAATCGGTTTCTCGAAAACGGCTCTAACGATTTCGCTAAAAATTGGTAAACTTATCAAGTCTCATGAGTTATTAGTCATGTATGAATTTGAATCCGATTGAAATAAAGGAAAGGGGTGTAAATTAGTCATGTCGCAAAATAAATATTTTAACTATTCATATCTCGTCTTCGGTAAGTCGCAGAGCCTTAAAATTTGAAATTAAGCTATTTAGAGGCAAAAAGTTACCGAGCATCGATCGGTGCTCCAGAACATAATTAATTATGAAAAATTTGAGAAACTTTTTAAAATTTAAAATATTAAATACTAGGTAGGTTTCACAAAAATATAAGATCAGATGCTTGTTTAGCACGACTCTATATATATGTTAGGAAATTTCCTCTGTGTAGTCCTGAAGATGGGCTCATACCCCGAAATATATATATGATATATACCAGTGTTTCTCAAACTTTTTCGAATATGGAACGCTTTCCGTTTGGAAGGTAAGCGTGAACCCGACAATCTCAAGATTCGAGTTAAAACGTTGTTATGCGAACAATTTTTTTACTTTGAATTATAGTTACTATATGGAGTAAATTAATAAAAACCTACTTTTTAATGTCTTCTCCTGACGCTTTCTCTGAGATGAATGCAAGGTATTATATTAAGTCACTATTAATAACATCACTAAAAAAGAGAAAAATAAAAATAATTTTAATAAAAAAAAATAAAACCGACTTCAAAAAACTTAAATGCAACAAATAAAATAATAATAACTCAAAATAAAATAAAATCCACTAAAAGGTATAAAATAATTATCTTATTTAGTTACAACAAAACGACGCATTATTAACATGAAATTACTTTTTGAAGTCGGTGCCAAACATATACATTTTATGAATCGCACTTGACGGATCTTACTTATAACGTTTGGCGGGTACGCTCCGCTTATAGTTTGTTTGGCACCGACTTCAAAAAGTAATTTCATTATAATATTTCGTTGTTTAGTTGTAACTAAATAAGATAATTATTTTATACCTTTTAGTGGATTTTATTTTATTTTATGAGTTATTATTATTTTATTTGTTGCATTTAAGTTTTTTGAAGTCGGTTTTATTTTTTTTTATAAAAATTATTTTTATGATCATTACATACAGAAATCTGAAACTCGATTTCTATATGTAAGGATCAAATGGAGAAAAAATATTCTATTCTGATTTAAAAAAACAGGGTTGCCTTAATCTATATATGTGATTTCTGTTTTAGATTAATGAAATTGTTAATATAAAAAGAAAAGAAAGAAAAAGTATGCCTTTTTTGTGAATGTGCCAAATATTTTTTGAAAATTGTGTTCTGGTGGCCTTCAATGGTAACGAAGGTAATAAGAAAATTTAGACGAATGTGTGACATGACTATTTGAAGCCCTGAAGAAGTCGGCAAAGTCGACGAAACGTTGGTGTATAAATAAAAAAGTCACACAAAAAAAAACTTGTCCTTATTTTTCTAATATAAACTTTCAAATTAATACAAATTATGGGCGGAAATGATAATATTCAATTTCTGCTAGCAGCTACCTCAGACAACAATTAAAGTCACTTCAGAAATAGAAATAGAAACCATAGAAAGAATATTAATAAAAACCTACTTTTTAATTTCTTATATTTATTATATATAGTCACACACTATACTATCTATATTAAACAGTAATTAAATCAAAAGAAAAAGACCGAGCTTTTATGAAGTTTATTGTCTTAAAAACGTCATCACGGAACCCTTGGCGAGTTTCCATGGAACTCTAGGGTTCCGCGGAACACACTTTGAGAAACACTGGTATATAAGTCGTGCTAAACAAGAATCTTATCTTTTATTTTTGTGAAACCTACCTAGTATTTTATATTTAAAATTTTAAAAAGTTTCTTAAATTTTTCTAAAATGCCATCTTCAGGGGTTCACAGAGGAAACTTCCTACCACCGAAATATATATAGAGTGTCTTTACTTTATTTAAAATGTTTCACCAAGAACCCTACACCATTCTCCATTATCAAAAATAATTAATTATGTGACGAGTTTCACTAAAAATTCAAATTTTAAACTAATAAGAGTTTAATAATAAAACTTGGTAAGCAAAGATTACCGAGGTTTAGGTTTTACAAAAAATAAATAAACAAAATTAGAGTTTGGAATTCGATTATATATTATAATAAATTAACTTTAAACATTCCTTCCATTGTTAGCACATTGAATATACTAGGGTAATTGTACTCTCTCATGTACCTTTCCAGTTGTACCTTCTCAGGTACTTGTCCATTTGTTATTATAATAGCAGGCATAGCTTCCTTTCAGCCAGTTCAAATCTCAATAGAAAATATTAATTCTTAGAACAACTTCTCCTCTTCCCACAACTTTCCCCTCACCACATACATTTAAAAAAATTTTTAAAAATTGTTACTTGTAAAACTATTTTTCCAATATATAATCAGTTTTCTTGGACTCCTGATGATAGGCTAACCCCGAAATATATCGAATTCAAAACTCAATTTTGTTTTATTTCTTTTTTGTGAAACCTACCTCGTATCTTACTCAAGTTTTATTATTATATTAAAATGTTTCACCTAGAACCAACACCGAACTCCTTAAAAGTTATTAATAAGAGTTTCTCGATTCCCTGGCTTATCGTAGAAAATCGTCTCCGCTCAACCTTCGCTTTTTAACCGACTTCAAAAAAGGAGGAGGTTCTCTATTCGACTGAATTTATTTATTTATTTATTTATTTTGTGCCTATGTTACCTCATATCTCCGCCAATTTTGAACCGATTTTGAAAAAATTTGCATTGGGTCCAGTCTACCTTCCGATTGGTCCCATTTTTTTTTTATAGGTATTAGACCTTTTTTGGTTGGTTTGTTCAGCACTAACTTCTTTGTTTATGAACCGATTTCGATGATTCTTTTTTTATTGGAAAGGGGGTATCTTAGGGATGGTGCCATATTAATTTGGTCAAGTTCTGATGTTATGATCACTATTAATAACATCACTAAAAGAGAAAAATAAAAATAATTTTTAAGAAAAAAAATAAAAATCGACTTCAAAAAATTAAATGCAACAAATAAAATACACTAAAAGGTATAAAATAATTATTATCTTATTTAGTTACAACTAAACTACGAAATATTAACATGAAATTACTTTTTTAAGTCGGTGCCAAACATATACCTTTTATGAATCACACTCGACGGATCTTAGTACGTTTGGATGGCACGCTCGCTTATAGGTATAGTTTGTTTGGCACCGACTTCAAAAAGTAATTTCATGTTAATATTTCGTAGTTTAGTTGTAACTAAATAAGATAATAATTATTTTATGCCTTTTAGTGTATTTTATTTGTTGCAATTAATTTTTTGAAGTCGGTTTATATTTTTTCTTAAAAATTATTTTTATTACTTTATTTACAGATACTACTACGGCGTCTGGTCTGTTGAGATGAAATTAATAATTCCACCTCACAAGCCACATTTGCGAATATTGTCAATCAATTAACACCCTTTCACGGTTAAATTAGATACTAACCAAACAACGCATGCTCTATTAACTCATTTATTCTTATGACTTTTAATGATGTGAACTCTCTTCCCGCATTCTTTTTTTTATGTGACATACAACCTTTAGTCCCTTCAGACCCGCATCCACAAGTAACTTCGACTCCGACCCAATTCTTGAAATTCGAAATAAAAGCGAATTTTTTAATTAGTATATTTTTTAGTAGGACTTTAGTGTTTGACTTCAATTCGAGTTTAATCTGGATCAAATCCCGCTGAGTTTGACTTCAATTCGAGTTTAATCGGGATCAAATCCCGCTTCAGTCAAAACAATTTACTTCTCTGAGAAAATGTAAGGCGCCTCACTAAATTCAGGAGAAGGAACGGGAAATAACTCCTGAGAAAAATTTCCCCAGAATATAAGTATATGAAGATTTGAATTTTGGCACCAAAACGAACTTTCAACGACTTTTCATTCTTGAGTTATTCTGGGTAGCGGAATTCAGACAGATACTCACACCAAAAGTCAGAAAAAATCATAGTTGAAAATGAAAATTTTCGAGTGAATTCAATACTACGGCGCTATGCTCGGAGTACATGGTAATTAATTAAAATTTTCTTAATATATATATTTGAAAGTTTATATTAGGAAAATAAGGACAAGTTTTTTTTGTGTGACTTTTTTATTAATCCACCAACGTTTCGTCGACTTTGCCGACTTCTTCAGGGCTTCAAATAGTCATGTCACACATTCGTTTAAATTTTCTTATTACCTTCGTTACCATTGAAGGCCACCAGAACACGATTTTCAAAAAATATTTGGCACATTCACAAAAAAAACACTTTTTCTTTCTTTTCTTTTTATATTAACAATTTCATTAATATAAAACAGAAATCACATATATAGAATAAGGCAACCCTGTTTTTTAAACCAGAATAGAATATTTTTTCTCCTTTTTAACCGACTTCACAAAAGGAGGAGATTCTCTATTCTCCCTCAAATCTCCGCCAATTGCGAATCGATTTTGAAGATTTTTTTGCATTGGGTTCAGTCTAGCTTCCGATTGGTCCCGTTTTTTTTTCATTGGTATTAGACCTTTTTTGTTAGGTTTGTTCAGGCCTAACTTCTTTGTTTATGAACCGATTTCGATGATTCTTTTTATATTGGAATGAGGGTACCGTAGGGGTGGTCCCATATTAATTTGGTCAAGTTCTGATGATATGATCAATGACGAATTAACGTAAATATCCAATTCTTATGAGCAAATAATCGAAATTATGATAAATAAAATATTTTATAAAAAAAAACTTATAACATTCATTTAAAACCCGCAAACGTTTTGAGAGAATTTCTATATTTATGAATTGAATTTTATTATCATTTTTTGATTCATTCTCCTGACGCTTTCTCTGAGATGAATGCAAGGTATTATATTAAGTCACTATTAATAACATCACTAAAAAGAGAAAAATAAAAATAATTTTTATAAAAAAAATAAAACCGACTTCAAAAAACTTAAATGCAACAAATAAAATAATAATAACTCAAAAATAAAATAAAATCCACTAAAAGGTATAAAATAATTATCTTATTTAGTTACAACTAAACGACGCAATATTAACATGAAATTACTTTTTGAAGTCGGTGCTAAACATATACATTTTATGAATCGCACTTGACGGATCTTACTTAGTAACGTTTGGCGGTACGCTCGCTTATAGTTTGTTTGGCACTGACTTCAAAAAGTAATTTCATTATAATATTTCGTTGTTTAGTTGTAACTAAATAAGATAATTATTTTATACCTTTTAGTGGATTTTATTTCATTTTTTAGTTATTATTATTTTATTTGTTGCATTTAAGTTTTTTGAAGTCGGTTTTATTTTTTTTATAAAAATTATTTTTATGATCCTTACATACAGAAATCTCAAATTCGATTTCTATATGTAAGGATCAAATGGAGAAAAAATATTCTATTCTGATTTAAAAAAACAGGGTTGCCTTAATCTATATATGTGATTTCTGTTTTAGATTAATGAAATTGTTAATATAAAAAGAAAAGAAAGAAAAAGTATGTTTTTTTTGTGAATGTGCCAAATATTTTTTGAAAATTGTGTTCTGGTGGCCTTCAATGGTAACGAAGGTAATAAGAAAATTTAGACGAATGTGTGACATGACTATTTGAAGCCCTGAAGAAGTCGGCAAAGTCGACGAAACGTTGGTGGATAAATAAAAAAGTCACACAAAAAAAAACTTGTCCTTGTTTTTCTAATATAAACTTTCAAATTAATACAAATTATGGGCGGAAATGATAATATTTCAATTTCTGCTAGCAGCTACCTCAGACAACAATTAAAGTCACTTCAGAAATAGAAATAGAAACCATAGAAAGAATATTAATTATCATTATAGCATACGTAGTATGGATAATTATTCTAATCGTAGAGGAAAAAATTCAAATTTTTTTCACATCTTTACCTTTCAAGGTCTCTAGAGTACAAAACAAGTTGGTGTTTTTTAATGTTCATGACTAAGATCAAATTTCGAGTGAGCTCAAAAATTAATAATAAGATGAATTTAAATATATATATATATCGTCGTTGATCTTACAAAACCTCCTAAGTCCTAAATTCGTTATTTGCCATAAAACAAGAAAAACCATTTTAAACAACAATACATACAATTACAATGCACTATTTATTATTTGTCCGTAGCGCGAAATTAAATTGAAATAGAATAATAAGGTTTCAAAAGAAAGATGTGCCGTGAAAAGTTGATCGGTATAAAAGTATAATACGTATTTGACCAAAAATCGGACTTACGAGGTTTTGTAAGATCAGCGACGATATTTAGTTTTATTTTTTAAATTGGAACAGCGAAATATTAAGCTGAATGAATCATGTTTCAATATTTTTTTTGCAAAAATAACTAATAGGGCGAATAATATTATAAATAGTTTCATCCGTTTTTGAGATATTTCGAAAATAAAAAAATAAAACTTTTTAATGATCGATTACATTTAAACATACCGCATATATTATTATGAAGTAACGTAATAAGAGTGAATTTAAAAGAGATTGAAAATGTGAATCTTTTAAAATAAGAGAAGCTTGTAGCTGAATTCAAATTGTCTTAATTTAAAAAATACATGTAAATGTGTTCCTTATTTATTTTAGCTTAAAATTTTTATGGTTCTTAAGAAAAATTATTTTGAAATTTTTCTTCATCTCGCCTTCTTGAGGTTAACCCGTTGCTCCATCTGACCACTTCGAAATTTTTCCGATGCGGCATACTCGCTGTTTGAAAGTAGCAGCAACAGCCCGGTCATTCAATAGCCACACCTCGATCCTGGGTGCCCCTGGTATTTAGACAACTAAATTGGCAGATCAGTTAAGGGTATGCGTACCCTGCGAAAAAAGGCGCCCATTTCTCCATTTTTACTTTATCCAATACGAAGCAGATCAAGTATTGTAATACCTAGGTCTCACGCCAAGCATATCATCAAAGGGTCCTCAGGTAAAGACTATGAAAACCATGGTCTCAATAAAAGTCACAAATTCTAGTATTTATATAGGTTTAATTTTAGCATGTGACGGTTTTGCCCAAAATTACATGGGGATGTCCAGAGGCCCAAAAGTGCTATTTTTTTCGTTTACTTCGTGCAGATGGATGGATTGATGGACGGACGTATATTATCCTTTTTTTCGTAGACGATTTTTTCCACACCGTTCAACCGATTGAAATGAAATTGTAAACCTAACATTACTTTAACAAAATAAAGCGCTGATTAGATTTTTGAACCTATATATCGGTCCACAAACATTAGTGCTTTATTCCAGTACTTTTTTAATTTTTTCTAAACATAATATTTTGAAAATGACTTAACCAAGTTTGATGCAATTTAATATTCTAATTAAATATCCTTTCAAAAAAGGTTATATAACGTTTATAGTAAAATTATATTTTAAAGTACTTTACCTAAAGTAGGATAGTATTTTTTTTTTAATTCTTTAAAATTTATTAATTTCATCGGTATAATATATAGCTCATGGTCAATGGTTGCCTGTCGGCGCCTTTAAGGCATATGCGTCGTCGTACACCGCACGGCCTTGCACATAATTTAGAGGGCGCGTCCCTGATCTTGGCTCTGTCAGGCATCAACTTACTCCTTTCGTTCACATCTACTCAATGATTTTTGAGATTACAATTTCTGCGGAATAATTCAAAATGATTTTCCCAATCAGAAGTGATCTAGGTTATACATACGTATAATTTATCACCTTTGTAATAAAAATTACTTTTCTGGATATGAACAGTTTATTAATTTTTTAAAATATTTTTATTAGATTAAGAAATAACAAGATTCAAATTTTTATTCACCATTGGATTACAAGTAGATGGCCTGAATTTCAAGCTAAAATTTCATCTTTTGTTGTTCTATTCATTAATGCTTGTAAGACGCTCAAAAGTTCATCCAAAGTGTTGATTTACTTAAATGCAATACAAAAATCTAAAACTATTTGAAATGATTAAGATTCGTTCAAGATAAGATTTAGCAATTGAAATATTATACTGATAACGCGAATTTATCTCTCAATTTCTAGCAGAGAACGCAAAAAGTGCATGATTTACACAGATAAGATGTTTTATCCAAGAACAATGGCTTGGATGAAAAAAATTGAGCTTATAACTCAATCCCAGGCAAGTGTTTAGGACTTGGGAAAATTTTTCAAAACTCATCATCATTGAGTATACAGTCCTAAGACTGGTTTGATGCAACAATCCGTCTCCACTCGACTCTGTCTCCCGCCAGCTGTTTGACCTCTCTAAATGTCTGGCATCCCATATCCCCAATTATTTGGTTGAAATATTCTAATCTGGGTCTTCCCCTTCCCCTTTTCTTTCCTACCTCCCCCTCCAAGATATCCCTAAGCAGTCCCCCATGTCTCAGTGTAGTGCCCCATCATCTGACCTCTTCTCTTCTTCAGACTCTTCCACAGGGTTCTTCTTTCTCCGATTCTTCCAAGAACTTCTTCATTTGTAATTTTATCCATCCATTTGATATTCATTATTCTTCTGTAGCACCACATTTCGAAAGCCTCTAATCTCTTTCTCTCCGCTTCTCTAATTGTCCAGGTTTCACACCCGTACATGGCTATGCTCCATACATATGTCTTCTATAGCAACTTCCTGTTTTCTAAGCTGAATGAGGAGGAGCATAGTAGTTTTTGTTTTGAATTAAACCCCATTTTTGATTGGGCAATTCTTGATTTAATTTCGTTTTCGCTCCTCCCATCCCATGTTATTTTACTTCCTAGGTAGCGGAATTCCTTAACTCCTTCTAGGTTTTCTTGGTTAATTTTGATGCATTCCTGTCTCGTTTGTTCTTTTTTTTGTACATACTAGGACCTTGGTTTTATTCTTGTTTATTTTCATTTTGATTTCTTCTATTAGGATTTGGTTAATTCCATTCAAGGCGTCCTCTAATTCTTTTTTATTGCTTCCTAGAAGGGCAATGTCATCGGCAAATCTTAACATAGCGATCTTTTGGCCTTGGATTTCGATACCTGTATCAATTTTGTCTTTGAATTCTTTAATCGCTTCTTCTATGTATAAGTTAAAAATCATGGGTGACAGCACACATCCTTGTCTTACACCTTTTTTTATTTTGGCTTCTCTTTGCTCATCTCCAATATTTATAATTGCCGTCTGGTTTTGATATAGATTGTAGATTAGTCTTCTCTCTCTGAATTTTATTCCCGCCTGTTTTAAGATTTTAAACATAATTTCCCAGTTGACGTTATCGAATGCTTTTTCTAGGTCTATGAATCCGATGTAGACAGATTCTTCCCTGATAAAAGCCCTTTCTATTATTAGTCTAAGAGAGAGAATTGCTTCTCGGGTGCCTCTGTTTCTTCTAAAGCCGAACTGGTCTTCCCCCAGATTTTCTTCAACTCTTTGTTCTATTCTTCCTTGGATTATTTTGGTCAGGATTTTGGAGGCATGTGAGGTTAGGCTAATGGTCCTGAAATTTTCACATTTATCCGCGCCTGTCTTTTTGGGAAGTGTGACTATTTTGTTTTTTTCGAAATCTTTTGGGATGATTCCCAATTTATAGATTTTGCTAATTAGTTCAAAAAGTTTGTCACGTGCCTTTTCTCCAGAGTTCTTTAGGATTTCAGCTTGTATATTGTCTATTCCGGGTGGTCTATTATTTTTTAGTTCTTTCAAAGCTGTCTCGAATTCTGACCTGAGTATGGGGTCCCCTAATTCGTTTTCGTCTACAGATTCTTCTTCTTCTATTGGGTCCATTGTTTTTTCTTATCCATAGAGTTCTTCTAGGTATTCCTTCCATCTATTTGCCTGTTCGTTTTCGTTTAGAATAATGTGGCCTCCATCATCTCTTATGTTCTTGCTTTTTGGCTTGTCTTCTTGAAAATTTCTTTTTATTATTCTATAGGCTACATCAACCTTTTCCCAATACTAGATTTTCGTTGACTTCTTTACATTTTTCTTGAATCATTTATTCTTTTGCTTTTCTACATTCTCTTATAACTTTCCATCTTAATTTTTTATATGTTTCTTTCCCTTCTTCGTCTTTTCTGTTCTTAAATTTTCTTCGTTCATCAATCAATTGCAGTATTTCGTCTGTTACCCATGGCTTTTTAATTTCGTTTTTCTTTGATTGAAGGACTTCGTTGGCTGTTTTGGCCAGGCTTGATTTCATATCATTCCATTCTTGTTCGATTTCTTCTTCTTTATTATTTGTGGGTGTTTTTTCTTCCAGTTTCTTATTCATTACGTTTTCGAAGAGTTTTTGGGTTTCCTTATTTTTTAATTTAGATATATCCCAGTTTTTTCGCGACTCCCACTTTTTATTAGTTTTTTAAATTTTAGTTTGCATTTCATCGCAATTAGATTGTGATCACTAGATATATCAGCCCCAGGATAGCTTTTACAGTCCTTTACTTGATTTCTGAATCTTTGTTTGACTAATATGTAATCTATTTGAAATCTCGCCTTGTCTTTAGGCATTTTCCACGTGTAGATCCTTCTTGGATGGTGTTGGAAGAGTGTGTTTGCTACTAATAGACTGTGCTTACTGCAAAATTCAATTAATCTTTCGCCCCTTTCATTCCTTTTTCCTGAGACCGTGTTCGCCCACCACATTTCCTTCTTTGCCTTTTTCCTACTCTTGCATTCCAATCCCCCATAATTATTAAATTTTCATCCCCTTTAACCCGCTTCATGAGGTCTTCAATTTGTTCGTACATTTCTTCTATTTCTTGGTCCTCATGTGATGTAGTAGGCATGTATACCTGGATTATGACAGTATCTTTCGGTTTCGAATCCACTGTGATCATAACAATCCTTTTGCTTACCTGTAGATAATTCTTTACCCTTTGCCTATTTTTATTCATAATAATGCCCAGTCCTGCCATCCCATTCTGCCCCCCCCTCCCCCCCGTGTGAATGATTCTATGGCTGTTTTCAAACCAAAAATCTCCATCTTCTGGATATCTCATTTCACTAATCCCAATAATGTCCAATTTGTGTCTATCCATTTCCCGCTTTAAATTCACTAGTTTATCTACTCCCCTTAGCGTCCTAACATTCCCATGCTCCGACTCGTAGAAAGTTATTATTTCAAAACTAGATTATTCAAAAAATGAATAAAAAGTTCATTTTACGGAAATTTTATTTTACCAAAAAATCGAATTCTACTACTTTCTTCTAAATGATTCTATAAAGCAGCCCCATTTATAAATACATTTTAAACTAAATTAAGTTTTTCATTGCTTCTTTGAGGCTTCATAAAATGTGTATCTATTAAAATGTGACGCCACACTTCTATTTTTCTTTTTTTTAAATTGAAAGCTTTTGTGCCGAGAGTAGCAGAATTTTTATATATTGAAGGAGACAATAAAAGAGTGTCTTCTGCTGGAAATATAAATTTTATTTATTTATAACGAGACTATAGTTTCGAGGGCTTTGCCCTTTTCATCAGTCTATTACAATTGATTCACAGGAATTAATTTATGAATTCATAAACTATAGTCTCGTTATAAATAAATAAAATTTATAATTCCAACAGAAGACACAGTCTTTATTGTCTCCTTCAATTTCTTTTTTTTTGGGGGGGGGGAGATGTATAGGTCCTGAAGGAGTATACCGTTGAGAATCCGAAACGTCGGAGGATGCCTAAATAAATTATGGATGTGGCTATTTATACATAGAGTATGTATATGCAATGAGCTATTTATACATATGATATATAAACTCAATTAGCTATTTATACATACTGACTGTATGCGCTTCTATTACAATTAATATTTTGATAATAACTACACAATTATAAATAATTATAGTTTTATTTATTAAAGTTCATTTACAATGTTGTTAAATAAAGTAATCAATAAACTATGAAGTATCATTAATTAAGTGAAATATAGTTAATGAAATTTAAAGTAGGTTGGTAGGTATACCAAAAAAGTAAAATAAATGTACTATTTTTTATTCTGTATTTTAATTTTTTTTTGTTTTTTGTAAAAAGTGGTCTGCTTAGTCTTTCTCTTCAGACGTCCTTTGGATTTAATTTTAGTTTTGAATTTTAAGTTTTTATTTGATTGATTTGAACAAAGCTCTTTATTAGACCGAATTTGTTCTTCAGATTCTTCTTGTTCAATTGCACTAAGACCACTACTCTCATGTTCAAAATGAGAAATTACATTTCTTACATTTCTTTTTATTACTTTTAATTCCTTTACATATTTATTGAAAATTTTCGTTCCATGATTAGTCAAAATATCTGCAATATTTTTAGTTATCGCTAGTGACGTATTAAATTTTTCCCTATTCGGAAATATTGTGTTTATATTTACATCATCTGTATCCATACTTGGTGCATTTTCAATTGAAATAATAATCGTGCATGAAGTTTTTGTTTAAAAATATATCTCTTTATAAAATATACTATTTAAAATATGTTTAGTTTTTGAAAATATGTCCAATTTTTCTTATCATAAGAATATGACGGCAAAAAATTTACTTTTTGAGACCTCTCTTAAAAGGGACATTGATGCAAAGCGGGGACCATTATCAACATAATTGTGAATTTCTAGGGAAAATAAAATATTAATTTTCAAAAAACTAAACTTATTTCAAATAGTACTATATTTAATAAAGAGACATATTTTCAAAAACTTGCTTTCATGCAAGATTATTATTTCAATTGAAAATGCAGCCCGTATAGCTTTTAGGCCCTTGAAAAACTTTTGGGGTCCCTATATTTTTTGGGAAAAAGTAATTATAGTTCAAATAGATATCATATAAAAAATTATTGTACACATAAATATATTACATTATTTATATTATAAGAATATTTAATTTTCATTTAATTGTACTCTTCTAGCTTTCATTTGAGCAAAGTCAACAAATTTGTAAAGAAAATTCAATTAACAATTTCGTTTTAGGGCCCTCTAGATCTCTAGGCCCTGTGCGGGTTCACCTGTTGCACCTGCCTAGTTACGGCGCTGTGAAAATGCACTAAGTATGGATACAGATGATGTAAATGTATAGATATTGATGATCTTATTGAAGATGAAACTTGTATTAATGATTTTGATTGTCCCAACACAATATTATCGATTAGGGAAAAATTTAATACGTCACTAGCGATAACTAAAAATATTGCAGATATTTTGAATAATCATGGAACGCAAATAACCTTCAATAAATATGTAGAGGAATTAAAAGTAATAAAAGGAATGTAAGAAATGGAATTGTTCTTTTTGAACATGAGAGTAGTGGGCTTAGTACAATTGAACCAGAAGATCCTGAAGAACAAATTCGGTCTAATAAAGAGCTTTGTTCAAATCAATCAAATAAAATCTTAAAATTCAAAACTAAAATTAAATCCAAGGGACGTCCGAAGAGAAAGACTAAGCAGACCACTTTTACAAAAAAAACAAAAACAAAATTAAAATACAGAATACAAAATAGTACATTTATTTTACTTTTTTGGTATACCTACCAACCTACTTTCAATTTAATTAACTATATTTCACTTACTTAAATGAGACTTCATAGTTTATTAATTACTTTATTTAACAACATTGTAAATGAACTTTAATAAATAAAACTATAATTATTTATAATTTTGTAGTTATTATCAAAATATTAATTGTAATATTAGCTCATACAATAATACATACCCAATTTCTTATACATACTGTATGTCAGTGAAGCAACCTAGAATTTTGTCATGGAGGGGCTAACACACACACACACACACACACACACACACACATATATATATATATATATATATATATATATATATATATATATATGTGCTTTTAATTACTTATATTCCAAGTTTAGATGACTTTCTTGAATTTTCGCATTTGTGAAAGATCTACCAAATACCTAGTAAACTCTAGACAAAATCCATCTGAAGAAATAGTCTCACTTCTCCAACATTCAATGGAAATTTATAGTCAAAATATTGATTAAAATTTACCAAATATTTTTTTCATTTTCATTTGTTAATTATTTTCATTTTTACTTTTACGTTCATTTTTTTTTCTTGTCCTGGGTGGAGGGCTTCAGGCCCCTTAGACCCCCCCCCCTGCGGTTGAACCACTGCTGTATGTACCAGGTGTACAAGTATGAAATGGGGATTTTTTTCTAAAAAACATGTTAAATTCGGAAGAATGATAAAAAGTGCTTGATTCAAAGTATGCTTCATCTCTTGTTATACATTTTTCCCATCTTTCGAGAAATTTGTGATTACCACGCCAATAAAAACTTCCCTTTTACTGCGAACCATTCTATCGAGCCATTTTTCACATCTTCGTACGAACCCAAGCGCTCCTCAGCAAGTGCGTGACCCATCGATGCAAACAAGTCCTGACAAACCCACTATTTATTAAAAAGATCGTTTTCTTGACTACCTTTTTCTCTTTCAAACCTTTCAGGAGTCTCGGATACCCCTACCACGTTCCTTGCTTCATTTTATAACTTCCAAACTTCGTGGTAATCGGAAGGAGCAAAATCTGGTGACTAAGCCGCATGGGGTAGAACTTCCCAGCTGAGTGCATCCAACCTCTCACGAACCGGTTTTCCGTATATGATGGAGCATTGTCATGGAGAAAAATTACTGTACTTTGTCTTTTTTGATATTCTGATCGTTTTTTGAGCAGTAAACTGCTCAAACCGATCAATTGTAGCTTTTGGTATTAACATTTTCAATCGTTTTCGTCCAACAATGCTTGAAATTCTGCATCATCTTACCTTTTTGGCGGTTTTCCGTGTTCCTTGTCTGCAACATCATAATAACCATTTTTGAAAAGCCGAAACCATCTTTCACACGTATATTGCGATGGAGCATGTTCACCATAAGCTTTTCGAAGCATTCGGTATGATTCAGTAGCAGTTTTCTTCGAATGAAAATGAAAAAATTAATGCTGTCCGCGAATGCTCTTATTTGGCACAAATTCCGACATATTGAACACGGCAAAACAATACTATGCAAACACTTTTTCAACTTATCCCTTATGCGAGTTTGACACTTGTTGATGGAGCAACAAAGTGCCATCTATGTCAAATCTTTATGCTACACATTGATTTGGTACGTCATCTGTTTCTCAAATCCCCATTTCATACTTGTACACCTAGTATAAATAACCACATCCATTAATTATATTGCACAGAGAGATAGAGCGCAATTTTATTAAGGATATAATATATACATGGTTTGATTTTAATTTTTCTAGATATTTTAGGGTGGGGGGAGGCTTGAGGCGAACGCGGGGGTGGACAAGTAATAACGGAACAGAGGAACTGGATTGGAACCCGCACTCGGACATGCAGGAAATAATAATTCAGAGAAGAAGGCAGCCAGAGAGAGCAAGCTTTGTCCTAGCTCCTACTCCTAGTCCTAGCCTAACAAACGGCAGTGAATCACTTGCGTTGGCAGAGAGGCTGGCTGGCTGGCCGCTCATCTAGGAAGAAGCCGCGCATCTTCCCTTCAAATCAACCACAAATGGAATTTATCGCACTCTGTTCTTACTAATTTATTAAAACTCTTGTTATTTCAATTCTTCTCTATATAAGGAGAATGCGAGAGAGTTGAACTACTTTTTATATGCTTTTAATTAAATTAGTTTCTTTATCTGTCTGTTTGGGTTGAATTTTATAAGTGAATTTTAACCCATATATCATAAGGTGATTTATTTGAAATTTTCCACATCCCAGTATTTGCGATGAAATACAATATTTGATCAATTTCAGGAATTATGTAATTGAGAAAAATATAATTAACTTAAGGTTTAATAAATATTACATGAAAAATCTTATGGCTTACAGAAATGTTTTACCTATGATATTCCTAAAGATAAAAGTAAATAAATATTTAATGAGATATTAATTTACAATGAGTTAGGTTTTCTAGGTCACTTGTTTCACGTTAAAAATATGAAAAAATAAAAAAAATAAAAGAGGTAAATTTTTTCAAAATATAAACTTCGGGCTATCAACTCATCTTCAGGAATTACAGATATAACTCTGTGATCCAGAAAACTTAACTCATAGTAAATTAATATCTCATTAAATATTTATTGACTTTTATGTTTATTAAAGATTTTTCAACTTGCACCAACACCACAATCTCTATTAATTATGATATTTATAATAATTCTTACTAAAATTGAATTAAAAATTCATGTGAAATATTATTAATGTTAGGTAGGGCTTTGATACTTTTAAAAAAATTTTGACAATAGATGATAAAAAAATTCAAATGTGTGCGGTCGGGGGACCCCCATCAGAAACGAAGTTCCTTACGTTATTTTAAAAATATTAGAGTTAATAAAATAAGGCCAAAAATTTTATCCCCCTTAAAAAATCACACTCCATAAATACTGGCTATTATTAATAATTGTAAAACTCCATTATTTTCTTCAATGTATCAAATATTGAAAATCAAAATGTGTATAAAATTACTATCTTTAGTTTTTAAAGTTAAGAATTATTTTAAAATTTTACATTGTCTAATCAAAATAAATCAATAACTACTTTATGATTAAAATGGCAATTTTTTTTAGTTTCTTTTTATTCACGATTTTGGATTTAAATATTTTTTATTTCAGGTCATTAGTAGGTCATTTCCGTTACGTGACGATTTCTGCCAGTTAGCTCCTACCGCAAGTCCCGTAAAGAACTTCGTTCCAAAAAAAAATTAAATTTTCTTTGCTTTGATAAATTTTAATTTCTTAGTAATTTTTTTTTACAAAATTGAAATGCTCCGTTGGGAGAAAATTTTTAAAAATTTTATTTTTAGAAAAATTTAGTATGTTTTCAAAAAAAGCTGCTTGGGCTAATTATAAAAAAAAAGAAATAGTTTTGAATTTAGTTTTGTGGTAGGCATTAATAATAAAGTGATATAAGTGGTAGTTCTTTAAACAGTAGATTATTATTGAATCACAGATTAATACCTAGTGTAAGTTTTAAATTTCGTTGCGCTCTGATTTACTGATGCTGAGCTTTAGCAGTGCACACCACACACACACACGATTGAGTTTTCGGATTCGTTTTGGCTCTGACGCCCACGAAACTCGTTTTATTTTTCTAAACTCAGTTTCTCTATCTTAAGGGCATCGAATACCATCACTCAGACTTGTCCGAGTGAAATTAACTTTTATAGTTTTGGAGATAGAAGACTTCGAAAATTGAGCCTCTGGAAAATGAATACAATACTTTACTTTGCTTGCTTCGCTATGCAAGTGAAAGTAAAAAGGTTGAGAACCACTGTTTTAGAACACTTGGAACGTTAGAAATCGCTAGAATTTCCACTATGAGATAGCCATGTGCATAATCACGTTTCACCAATGCGCATATTTTAGGATAAAGACGGCGATAAATGTATACAATAGACTTGAATAGATATTTTGAATAGATGAAAACTAATATATTGTAATGCAAAAATTATACCACTAATTATAGCTGTTTTCTATTAGAGAAAATGAATTGTTTCAGCTGTTCTAGAATAAGATATTCAGAGATTTTCATCAACCTTAACTACTAAATTAAAATTTTCAAGATTTAAGAGTTTAGAAGCAAAATATGTCCGTGACAGATGAACAACGAATTCTAACAATATAATTTTTATAAAAAAAATAAAACCGACTTCAAAAAAATTAATTGCAACAAATAAAATAATAAAACTCAAAAATAAAATAAAATACACTAAAAGATATAAAATAATAATCTAATTTAGTTACAACTAAACGACGAAATATTAACATGAAATCACTTTTTGAAGTCGATGCCAAACATACATTTTATGAATCAAACTCGACGGATTTTACTTAGTACGATTGACGGGTACGGTCACTTATATAGTATGTTTGGCACCGACTTCAAAAAGTGATTTCATGTAAATATTTCGTCGTTTAGTTGTAACTAAATTAGATAATTATTTTATACCTTTTAGTGTATTTTATTTTATTTTTGAGTTTTATTATTTTGTTGCATTTAATTTTTTTGAAGTCGGTTTTATTTTTTTATAAAAATTACTTTTATTTTTCTCTTTTTAGTGATATTATTAATAGTGACTTAAGATAATACCTTGCATGCATCTCATAAGAGAAAGGGTCTGGCGAATGAATCAGAAAATGATAATAAAATTAAATTCATAAATATAGAAATTCTCTCAAAACGTTTGCGGGTTTTAAATGAACGTTAAAGATTGATTTTTTTATAAAAGATTTTATTTATTATAATTTCGATTATTTG
Source organism: Forficula auricularia (assembly GCA_024734495.1). Classification (NCBI taxonomy): domain Eukaryota; kingdom Metazoa; phylum Arthropoda; class Insecta; order Dermaptera; family Forficulidae; genus Forficula; species Forficula auricularia. The sequence continues at coordinate 7,523,999 of JALMQS010000140.1, read as the reverse complement.
CTGATAAGAATTAGATATTTACGTAAATTCTTCAATGATCATATCATCAGAACTTTACTAAATTAATATGGGACCACCCTTAAGGTACCCTCTTTACAATATAAAAAGAATCATCGAAATCGGTTCATAAACAAAGAAGTTATGCCTAAACAAACATAGCAAAAAAGGTCCAATACCACTGAAAAAAAACGGGACCAATCGGAAACTAGACTGAACCCAATGCAAAAAATCATCAAAATCGGTTCACAATTGGCGAAGATATCAGGTAACATAGACACAAAAAAAATTCAATCGAATTGAGAACCTCTTCCTTTTTTGAAGTCGGTTAAAACTTTTTAGCAAGTTTGTTATGGAACACAATTAAAATATTATTACGCAAGCTATTATACAAGTTAAAAGATGAAGATACCTACGTGTTTTTTAGTCTTTAACTTGATTTGCTGTGAAAACGATGGGAGATAAAGTAAAATTTAATAAAGTAAAGAAAATTGCGTCCTTTGTGAACTCCTGAAGATGGGCTTATACCCCCGAATATATATAGAGTCGTGCTAAACAACCCTAGTAGCACAATGTTTCAAATTATATAGTAACTATATTGTGCCTATATAGATTTCGAGAATCTATATAGACGCTATATAGTTACTATATAGTTTGAAACATTGTGCTACTGGGAAGCATCTGATCTTTTATTTTTGTGAAACCTACCTAGTAGTTTAAATTTTCAAAAATTTCAAAATTTTCTTCACTTTATTTAAAATGTTTCACCAAGAACCACCACCATTCTCCACTAACAAAATTAAAATTTAATAACAAATAATTAATTATTGTAATGAAAAATGATTATGTTAATTAGATTTTTGGATTTTTAATTTCAGAACATCTCTTTCTAAAATAAAAAAATATCATTTTTGAATGATTTTATTTAAATTTTCAATCATGATGAAAGGATTAACACAAACAGGTGATTTTCGATTTGAATTTATAAAAATTTTCAAATTTTTGTGACCCACTAATTATTTATTAGAAATATATTTTATTTTATTTTTGGTGGTCCATTTTGAAAGGACAAAATTGGTAAGATAATTTCAAAGAAAGAGAAGTTGTAAGTGAAACAGTGTCTTTCAAAAATCATATGTAAAAAAATAAATAATTCACTTTTAATTTATATTACATTTAATATTACTTTTATTTATTTTATATTAGTGAAGAATTGATGGAAGCCAGCTTAGAAAGTACAAAATTCAGAATAAAATAATTTATTGGAACTTCATTTTCATTCTTTTAAAAACAGACATTTATGAGGAGTTCACCTTTTCTGTTGATATTAATAGCAAATTATAACAATCCCAATAAATTATTTTATTTGAAATTTCGTACTTTTCATTATCCTTGGATTGTCTTTCCATCAATTCACTAGTGCATGCGGCCCAGCACTGCAATGAGTGTGGCCCAACATAAAATCATAAACTTCTTTAAAATATTGAGATTTATATGTAGAGATATATGTATTCGCTTTTTCGAAATATGAATGTACATTTGTACAATACGTGAAGCTTTTTTCAAGAATAAAATTCACTAAAAGCAAAATTATAAGCTCAACTATATAAGATAAAAAATAATGAAGTTTCGAATATTTAAAAATTCTTCTTCTTCTCATATTTTCATTTTCTAAAATATTTATTATTTCAGTAATTTATATGCTACGACACTAACCAAGTCTAATAGTTATCATTCTAGTAGCAAGGAGACAAGGAATTGGGGTTTTCTAGAACAATCACAATTAATTGATAATATCTCTCTTGGACTAAAACTTGTCAGGACTTGTCTTTTAGGTCTTTGCGCGTTCTTACATGTCAATAGATAATGGATAGTCAGCGATAGTTATAATAATAAAAAACAGAGGAGATAGAAGATAAAAAACATAATGAAGTTTCGAATATTTAAAAATTCTTCTTCTTCTCTTATTTTCATTTTCTAAAATATTTATTATTTCAGTAACTTATATACTACGACACTAACCAAGTCTATAATTATCATTCTATTAGCACAAGGAGACAAGGAATTGGGGCTTTTTAGAACAATCACAATTAATTGATAATTTCTCTCTTGGAAGAAGACTTGTCAGGACTTGTCTTTTAGATCTTTGCACGTTCTTACGTGTCAATAGATAATGGATAGTCAGGGATTATTATATCCGTGATCCTTTTAAAAAATAAATTATCATTCCTCATATGCTTCTTTAATCCCATTCGATTTAAACCAGGGCTGTCCAACCCGTGGCCAAAGATAAAGTAATAACATTCCTTAAAACATTGAGATTTATATGTAGATACTGGAAAACACACACAATTCTCTAAAATAAGAAAATCTACTGTGAAGTTTTCGAAAAATAAAAGTGCTAATTTTAAATTTTAATTCTGGATCAAGATTTCAAGATTTCCGAAAAAAATCATCATTTTGGTTTATTTTTGACTCCATTTTCATTACAAATAAATTTTCTACTATCAAACTTTCTGATTGAATGTTCTAGAACAATTAGATACCGATTTGAAAGAAAAATTGAATATTGTCCCTTTATTAGAATTTTATAGTAATTATCTAGCCAAGAAAAAATATAAACAAATACTAATATATAATACCACTTTTTGTAAGTATGTAGGTAGGTATGTATTTATATACATACGAGAAGTTATTTTCAAGTATAAAATATATGAAAAGTAAAATTAGAAGCTCACTATGAGCTAAAAAATAAAAGATCTTATTTTACATTATTATTTATTAACTATCTTTTTTGAATTTCAAATATCAATAGAATTATAATATTTTATCCGCGTCCGAGAAATTTTTCCTCAAATGTGGCCCGTGTAAGCCAAAAGGTTGGACATCCTGCACTAGTGAGATCTACTAGTCCGTCTCAAAAAAAAAATTCATCTATTTTTTTTTTTTATTTTAGTTTGTTATTGAGTAATTGAAAGTCATGTGATGTGCACTAGATAAGCAAAAATAATTTTTGGATTAGAGTTTATGCTGCCTCAAATTATTATTGAAGGGTAATAAAAATTTTTAAGAAAAAAATAAAAACCGACTTCAAAAATTAAGTGCAACAAATAAAATACACTAAAAGGTATAAAATAATTATTATCTTATTTAGTTACAACTAAACGACGAAATATTAACACGAAATTACTTTTAAAGTCGGTGCCAAACAAACTATACCTATAAGCGAGCGTACCCGCCAAACGTACTAAGTAAGATCCGTCGAGTGCGATTCATAAAAGGTATATGTTTGGCACCAACTTCAAAAAGTAATTTCGTGTTAATATTTCGTCGTTTAGTTGTAACTAAATAAGATAATAATTATTTTATACCTTTTAGTGTATTTTATTTGTTGCACTTAATTTTTTGAAGTCGGTTTTTATTTTTTTCTTAAAAATTTTTATTTTTCTCTTTTTAGTGATGTTATTAATAGTGATTATATCATCAGAACTTGACCAAATTAATATGACACCATCCCTAAGACACCCCTTTCGATAAAAAAAGAACCATCGAAATCGGTTCATAAACAAAGAGGTTAGGTCTAAACAAACCTAAACAAACCTAATAAAAAAGGTCTAATACCTATGAAAAAAATCGAAAAAAAAATGGGACCAATCGGAAGCTAGACTGGACCCAATGCAAAAAAAATTTTCAAAATCGGTTGACAATTGGCGGAGATATGAGGTAACATAGGCACAAAAAAAAAAAAAAAAAAAAAAAAAAAAATTCAATCGAATAGAGAACCTCCTCCTTTTTTGAAGTCGGTTAAAAACGTGAAAAGATTGGCCTTCTACCAAGAGAGCAGCAAACCATACCTGATATTTAATCCGAAACAAGCACACGAATGAATGAATCAAAACTTGATTACGAATTAATATGTATATTTTAATATAGATTATGTGGTTTACAAGACACTTACAAGGAGAACTTAGATTTATGAGAGCATCAAGCTCATTTAAATCTGTTTTAGAATTTGATCACTTTTTAGTAAATAAATTAACACTGAGATATAATTAATGCATTATGTTAAGATTTTTATAGAAGTAAGGGAATTTCCAACTATCAAATAATTTTTCAAACACAAATTCTTTACGGATTCGGCAAAATAATTTTAATTTAAAAAGCACTCAAGTGCGAGTCTGGCTAGTATTTCATAGACGGGGATGGGACAGTGTGAGTCTTTTTCCTTTTAAAAGTAAAAGCGGGCACTAGTAGTTTCGATCTAATGTCTGAATGTCTGTATGTGGATTAGACCAATGTAGATCATAAACTAAATAAGATTAATTATCACATAGTATTAGTGCAGATTGAAGTGATCCACAACGAGAGGAAGTAGTGAAAATCTGGATCCTACGGGCGAGATAGATAAACAAAATCATTTTCTAATTAACCTCTAGTGAACCCGTAAACATTTGACTATTTGCCATGAAATTTAGATTTAAAGTGTAAAATATTGTAAAGTTTTAAAAAAATTTATAAAACTATAGTAATACAAGATTATTAGGGGACGAATAAAATGTAATTAATAAATAAATAATAATAAAATAAAATACAAAATTAAGCCTGGACAGAACAAAGCTTTTGTCCGTCAATAATAATTTACACAATGAGAAACTATAAAATTTCAAAATTGATTTATTTTTAGTAGAAATTGATGAATATTAATTAAATCATCAATAAGCAAAATTGTAAAATCAAAACACATCAGATGTTTTTCTTCAACGCCCTAAATTATTCATTTTTCTTTAAAACAATGGATACCATTGAATTTGAAATTTTCCAATCCAACAACAACAACAACATTAACAAAATGTTTCGGATTTATTCACAGCATTTATATTGTATGTAAACATAGAGAACCTCAGACATTTCATTTATGGAAATTCTTCTTGACAGGTTCACAAAGTCAGTTTGAAAAATCACACTCTCCTTAGGCTAATACATTAAACGTCAGAACAGTTTAACACATTTAGCAGAACACAGATTGCCACTGAATCTTGAATAAACACGTCACCAAGCATGTAGATAACATCACCAAAGCAAAAGAAGTGGTCCGCAAAATAGGACGAACTTTCATTACAGATTGCATTTTGAACGATATGTGCTGGCGATTTAAAAAGTGACCTAAGTTTGTAGTTCTCAAGTTTTTTAACAGCTGCTCCTCTGACAAGAAAAAATAATATCGGGTCCCACAGCCTGTTTTCTTTGTCAAAATAGATGTTATGGTAATTTTAAACATAGTGTTCAGTTTGTTGTGTGTTTTCGTCACACACCAAAGAGGATGAGATAGAGGGGGAGGGTCCCATAAGAAGTATGTTAAAAAATAAGTTGACGTGTTCTGATGTGGCCATCCATTTGACTTTACCATACAACCTGGCACCTCATTTATATTTAATATTTAATAAAATTATTTATAATCATGTAAGGGAACATACATTTTTAGACTCCTGGAGGAACACTGATTATGTATACAAAATTTGGTTGAGTTTGGCACAAGAACCCATATTTTCATTTTTTGCCCCCCCCCCTCCCCCCCTATTTTGGGCGGTTAGTTTTTGCATTTTTAGACTTCTGGGGTCCCACTGATTATGTATACAAAATTTGGTTGAGTTTGATCAAATGACCTAGATTTTTAATTTTTAACCCCCCCCCCTCCAGCCCCCTTAATTTTGGGTCGATATTCTCCAAAATCTAATCAGTTCTTAATCTCAATGGACCAAAACTACCTGGGAAATTTGGTTTCGATATTCACAGTAGTTTTTGAACTAGCTCGTCCACAAAAATTTGGTAACGCACAGACTAACAGACAAACAGACAGAGTAACAGACATGTTGACAAAACAATTATTATCTCGAAAAATATAATTTTTCGATGTTCTCTTATTAGGGCTTTTATAGACCGAATTGCCATGGTTTCGCCCAATTTTTTTAATCAAAATAGTTTGAGCTATTTTTGAGATATTTCGAAAAAAAGAAGGAAAAACCACTTTTTTCATGCACGATTACAATACTTGACCATACCCTGTATGGTAAAGTAAAAAGAGTATGCGAGTTTTAGCGCCTCTAGTGACCATGAACGATCATGAAAAGATTTATGGAGTATATATATATTTACAAATTGTACAAAATGACCGATAATCAATAACCAACAATATATTTTAAGAGATAAATAATACACAAAAGAAACAAAGAGGTTGTCCTCGCTTGATGCAAATAAACATACACATCGAGATGATATATCTGTATATATATTTGCATTGTTTGAGACTTATAGTTTCGAAGACTTGGTCTTCATCATAATTGAAGAAAGACTGATGATGAAGACCAAGTCTTCGAAACTATAGTCTCAAACAAATAAATAATATATATTATATCATCTCGATTGTAATGAAATAAGCACCCCTTGGCCCTTATATTCATAATCGGCATATAGCTTGCCAGGTTTGTTTTATTGTTTCATTTAGTAGGTGCAGTTGGCAGCCTGTCATTGCTCCCCGCCCCGTTGCTATCATGAGTTGCGCGTGGAAGGAGATCTCGACTGGCGGAGTCAGTCAGCCGGAGGCACGCTAGCGGACACAAACTCTATGACTCAGCTGATGCACGCTGTCCACCATTATTGTTCACTTTCTTTGTTAATTAAACTTATATTAAATTCAGTCACTTTACACACACACAGTTTCAACTTGTTTCAATCGCTGTTTTCATTGTCTTTCTTTACTGATATATTATTATTCTATTAACACACATTGTACCAAATGCTTATTCTTTTTACATAAATTAAAATCTTTTCTATCAAAAACTTCAATCTTTTAATTCCAGAGTGCTAAAAATACCATTACACAATAAAATCCTAAATTGGGCCTCACCCAGATTTAACATAAGTAGGTTAAATCATTACATGGAGGACCGCACCGATATAACGAATGAAACAAGGTCAACCTGTGTGTGTTTGTAGTAATTAATTATCATTTTATTTTTTTAATTTGATTTATTTTTTGAATAGTGATACCATCTGTCCTGAAATAACAATGCCGTCAATCGCAGAACTGTTGGAAGGAGAAGATCAACCGTTGGCACATTCGTCGGTGTTAAACAACCTCAACAACCAACCAGACCAGGCCCAAATAGAGACGATATCATGTGAGTTGCAGGGCATTTCACAGCCCAATATTACACAGAATTTTTCACAACCTAGTCTCCCACAAACACAAATTGATATGGCACAAATAACGGCATTGTTTAAGGGCTTAGAGGGTAGCTTAAAAAAAGATATAAAAGATACAAATAGTTCAATAAACTGCTTAGAGAGTAAAATAATAGATACAAATAGTTCAATAAACTGCTTAAAAATCGAGTTAGAAAAGAAAATGGATAGCAATATGAATACTTCAACTATTAACATGGCGGGTTTAAGGACTGAAATGAAGGAAATGGGTAAAGACCTAAAAAGTCAAATAGATAGGCTGGAAGGTAAGGTAGACTGTTATGTTCGGGACATGGAACAAAGGAGAGGGGAGGTTGACGAGATAAAACTTGAGCAGGAAAACCTCGTAAAACTATCCTTTCAGTCCCATGCTGTAGCAATTGAGATAAAGGGTCAAAATTATAGTGTTCCCGAGGTCCCGGTCCATTTTCAAGAGTCTTTTGCGGTGGCCCTTTGTGAAACCAGGACAAAGAGTCTATCCCAACAACTGCTGCCTCTGGAGGATGTGCCTGAGCCCGCATCCTCTCTAGAGAGGCGACAGTTACATGAACTCTTAAATGAGTTCCAGGATATATTTTCCCCCGAGCCTGGGTGTATGAAGGGCTACCAACATGTAATTGAACTAACTGATGTAGTTCCTTTCAAGGCCAAAACCTACCCGATTCCCATAACCCTTCTAACTGATCGCGGAACTCAATTCACCTCTAAGAAATTTCATGATTTCATTGGTGAAATGGGCACTGAATTGCGATTTGTCGCCATCCGCAATCAACAGGCCAACCCGGCTGAGCGTACCATCAAAGAGTTAAACCGGCTTTTTCGTGCTTATGTGCACCATAACCATCCAAAGGTACTGTCATCATTAATTGACAAAGTTTGTCAAAAGTTCTTCCTACTGTATGACGGCCCGTTCCGAGTGGCTGAAATCCGCCCCGGGGGCACGTATGTATTGCAGACAACCCGTGGTAAGCAGCAGGGTGTCTACAATATCCGTTTATTAAAAAAATTCTACCCTCGCCCAGAGCAGTAACCTCAAAGAAGGTTACAAACCACACGCTAATTCAGTGTGGGGGCTTGCTCTAATGAATTCTATATTTTCTTCTTTTTCCCCCCCTCTTTTTTTAAAAATCCCACTATTTTTCATTATTTGTAAAATTTGTAAATAATTTTGTTTATTTTATATTTTTTATTCTCTTATACTTTAGAGGTAATTCAATAGTCTGTCTGTCTCTTAATAAATTTTGTAAAATTTAACTAAGTCCGTTTTTGTTTAAAATTAGGAAATTCTAAAATTTTCTTTCTATAAAGAAAAATCTTTAATATAATTAAGATTTAAAAAGTCAGTCTGTCTCTTTCTAAAGAAAAATAAAATTCGAATAAATATTTCATTGTCTGTCAAATTGATGAATTGTGTTATAATTTCATCAAGTCCTTTTTTATATGTAAAATTGAAATTCTAAAAATTCATTCTATTAAGAAAAATCCTTAATATAATTAAGATTTCAAAAGTCCGTATTTTTCTTCCTAAAGGAAAATACATTACAAGTAATTATCTCTTTATCCTTCAAAAATAATTTTTTTAAGTTTTCTTAGTTGGAAAATTTAAAATAATATTATAATCTTCACTATAATATTTTGAAATTCTATAAAGTCTTGGATAATTCCAAAAATTTCAATATAATAATGAATTTAATCCTTATCAGTAACCGATAATTTCCATTAATTAGTCATAAAGAGATAAGCCTAATCCTTGAATAATTAAAGTTTCAAGTTAAAAGAACAATTGAATTGGTTCTAATGTAAATTTATAAATAGTTAATTTCATTTTTACTTACAAATAATTATAATTGTATTTTTTTGACAATCTGTCAGTCTGTCCACAAAAATTGAATTATCTCATGTTATCCATTATTGCTAATAATTTCAAGTAAATTGCATAGGAATTATTAAGCCTGTTTTTTTGTAGATATTCTTCCGAACATAAGTTTTTTTATGGAAAATTTGTAAATTTCCAACCAGGTGTGTTAAAACACCAGAAAATCCCTAAATTGAATATTGGTTTCTAGAATCGTATAGAATTTCTCTCTGAAAAAGTAATCTCGATCTTGTGTGGTTCGTGCTCTCGCTCTCCGTTCCCAAATGTCTGTTTAAGGTCATGTTTATTTGGTCGGTCCTTGCATCCTGGTTTATCTAAAAATGTTTTCCGCTCATTTTCTAGCTCACGTTAAACCTGGGTAATTTTCCAATGGGTAATCATTCTTGATCTATACTATGCTTGGTATGGGTGCAGTTTATTCTAACTAGTCCCGGTCTACCGACGACAAAACTTAGCCAGTCCAGTGTGGGTATTCTGCAAGCAAATTCGCAGGCTGATTGGCCATCCGACGGGGCTGGTAGCTTGAGTCGCCTGAAGGCAAACGGGCAAATTCCCTTTTAATAAAATAAGTCTATGGATTATGTTCCATAGCTCATCGAAAATGTTTTCATTTCTATATTTACTTTATTAATCAATTGCCGAAGCAAAATGTATTCAATTCTGAAAACAGATATCAAATAATATAAAATATATTTGTTTATTTGCTATGGGGACCCCCGGTATCCTTTCAGATAATAAACTTTTCTATTTGAACTGGGTGCAAGTCATTTTTGCAAGACATTTTTTTTTATTTATTGAATTGTTTACAATTGAAATTTATAACGATAATGGTTAGATATCCACCTTTAGCCAATTATTCTATTAATAATCGATATTAAATTCTATAGTTCAACCTAGTTTGCTTATGGATGTTCAAATATTTCAAAACATTTAGTTTTGATTAAAGAAATCTCCTTAACAAGAGTTTATTTGAGAATTCCAATTGCATTTTTTTGTAGTTACAAATTATTTTGTAATTAACTGATCCAATGAGTCCGCCTTAAATACATTATTCTATCAATAACCAAAGCCATTTATAATCATTCGGACTGATTAGTCCCAAGGAGTTTTCGAGTTTTCAAAACATTTATTTGTAATCGATGAAATCCCGCTCCGAGCATTTTTATTTAGTTTATATACAATTTATTTTGCAGTTAAAAATAATTAGATGAACTCACCTCTAATCATGAGTTCTATTAATAACAAATGCAATCCTTTTTCTAATTAGTCTATTTTATTGAAAGTCTCTTTCAAGTATCATTTTGTATAACTACATTTAGACATTCGTTCCAAGGGAACAAGTAAACTAAGGGTTAATAGTCATATCAAATAATTTAAATCACTGTGGCCTGTTAACTGTAAATAAAAGATCTGTGTTGGGAAGTGAAATGTTTTGCAGCCTCATGAAGGTTCTCTAAACTTAATAAGGCTCTATAATCTGAGCGCCATGGTTGTGTTGTTTATAATTTTTGCTCAGTTGAAGAATTCAAGGACGGATGGTCGCTATTAATTACGCGTATTTTAATTCATTAATTTAATGATTATTTTGATTAAATATTTTTACATTAATTTTCCATTAATTTTTTTATAGTTTTTATTTTGTTAGTAATCGCAAAGCGAAAGAAAAAAAAGTGAAATAATGTGTTGAGGTTGCTGGTTATTGGCGAGTTGATGTTGTGGAAGCGGGCGGTCTAAATTCTGCCGTGCTTTAATGGTTTAATATTGCAAGTTGAGTATAATTGTTTTTTTATAAATATTTAATTTTTTTGTTTTCAGTCAAAGCCATTAATGGTCCAATTTAAAGAATGTAGAGCACTGTTGAGTGTTCATCCTGCGTGATTTTTGGAGTGGAACTGGAATTTGAAGCCAGTTTAAAAGGACGTTCCGCAATGGTCGTGGGTCATTGGCGTGTGTGTGGGACCGGAGATTCGTTGTTGTCAAGTTCCCCCCCCCCTTTTTTTGTGTGGAAGATGGAGAAAAGAGGCCTAAGAGCCTAGTTGTTGGCGGCTAAGTCCGCAGGGCATAGACCCTATTGAAGGTAGTGAAGGAGGCCTAAGAGCCTAGTTATTGGCGGCTAAGTCCGCAGGGCATAGACCCTATTGAGGAATGAGCTGACTGCAATCCCACCGGGACGAGTTCTGGAGAAATGGGAGGCGGGCCATTCACTCTGAGCAGTGGAGGAGGCTTTAAAGCCTCGTAAATTATATTAAATTTTGTGCCCAATTGGAGGCGTTGTGGTTGGCCACCCCGGCGGCTGTATCCAGCTGCCTAGCATCCACTCTGGTTCTGATTTGGCAGCGGCTCGTTTTGAGGACATGCTAGTGTCCGCCCTGTAGGCTTCAGAGACCACAGGGTAGGGCTGTGCGCTCTTAACAGCCATCCCCAATTCCCTTTTTGTTTGACAATGAATCTTTGCTCCCACGTCTTGGCCGTGGCGTGCGCTCGTTGTGGCGCGTCTGGCCCATACTGGTGGATCTGGAAAGTTCCGTTCCGATTTGAAACCAGTCATGTCCATTCAACACCTATACATTCATTGTTAATTTTTTTGTCTTATTTATTTTACATTTTAATTTAACGTAGCTTCAGTACAGTAGGTTTTCTTATGTTTCAATATTATTCCATGAAAGGAGGCATTTGAATGCTGTCTGAAGGCTAATTAAAGCCATTAAAATTGTCGCTACTTAATTCTGTGGGTAGCTCCAGTTTTAATGTTTCCGGCCGGGGGGATGTAATGAAATAAGCACCCCTCGGTCCTTATATTCATAATCGGCATATAGCTTGCCAGGTTTGTTTTATTATTTCTTTTAGTAGATGCAGTTGGCAGTCTGTGATTGCTCCCCGCCGTTGCTATCATGAGTTGCGCGTGGAAGGCAATCTCGACACGCAGAGGCAGTCAGAGAGAGACCCGCCAGCCGTCACAATATCTGTTGCTCAGCTAGTCCACGCTGGCACGCCATTATTATTCACTTTCTTTGTCCAATATACTTATATTAAATTCAGTCACTTTACACACACACAGTTCAACTTGTTTCAATCGCTGTTTTCATTGTCTTTCTTTACTTACATATATAATTATTCTATTAATACACTTTGTACAATTTACTTATTCTTCTTTCCATAAATTAAAATCTTTTCTCTCAAAACTTCAATCTTTTATTCCAGAGTGCTACAAATACCATTACACAATAAAATCCTGAACTGGGCCTCACCCAGATTTAACATAAGTAGGTTAAATCATTACAATATATGTGTGTATGTTTATTTGCATCAAGCAGAGGACAACCTCTTTGTTTTCTCTTTGTGAATCAACAACTCTGCTACTCTCGGCAAAACAAAAACTTTTCAATTAGATAAATAATACTTTATTTAAAATATAATTTACTTACATTAAATCATTCTTTGGTCATAAAAAATAAAGAATTAATAATTTTAATTACTCGGTTACGATCACCAGATGGCATTTTTGTCGATGTGGTACACTCTACTTAGCTAGACTTTAGTCTAGACCTCTAGACGTTTACAGAGATCGACTTTAATAAATATTCAGCACTTGTGCGTTCCTGGAGACTAAAATGACACTTTTAGTAGACAAGACGTAGTATTTTTATGAGCATATTGGATTGGCAACTAAGTAATTGCGGATTTTTTTTAGAAAATCAAAGACAATTTTTTTATGGAACTAAATAACTTTATTCTGTAATGTATTGCCCATTTTGATCAATGATCTATTGCCATCTTTCAGGCAGCATCATAATCCCACGTTCATAAAACTTCTGGTTTTTATTAGCAAAAAACTGAATCAGGTACGATTTGACATCATCATCATTATTGAAATTTTTACCATTCAAAGAGTTTTGTAAAGATCAAAACAAAAAGTTTTATTTATAGTTATTTTTATATTGCATATATTTAGTTTTTAATTTCTAAAAAGAACAAGTTTTAAAGCGTTTTTTCAAGCAGCAGCAACAGAATAATACCATCTACTGAGTGCAATCTAGTGAAAAGTGATTCGCTCAATGAATATTGAGCTGTGATCTCTTTTCTGCTCTTAAGTATCATAAAACATGTTTAATTCGTAGAGTGACAGCATTTCGGTGAACTGTTCATATCATTTAGGGTTGGAAACGTCGGCGAAAGCCAAATAAAACATTTACAATTATTTAAAATTAACTTTTGGTTTTGGTAAGCCAACCAAAATTGCTTTAAACATCAAAATGTCTACTGATTATCGTCATGATAACACAATTCTAAGTCGTGATCGTGGAGGTGAGTCCTTGTCTGGTAGAATTAAAGAAAAAGTAATTCATCATGTTGAAAATTTCCTCAATCAAATAAGAATAAGTCCGCTTCAAGACAGGGCCAAAATGCACGCCGTGCTGACAAGCATAGAACAATTAAAGGTCAAGATTTTCATAAAGCACAATCTTATAATTTAAACGCCGAAATCGATGTAGATTTTCATGATTTAACTGAAGCATTCAGTAAACCAGATCAAAGCCAACCAGAATCATTGAGCTATTACACATTTTATAACTTGCTTGGCTTTTCGGTCTATTTTTCGGCAATCATCGAGATTTAACCGTCACTGAATAATCTGAAATTTATGGGGCTGATGTGGCTTTATTTGTAAGACAGAAGTAAGGAATATCGTTAAAATTGCAAGCGCCATCAACAACCATGGACGAGAAATGAGGCGATTCAATGAGATCCCCAATTTAATAAAGCTAATGCTTGCCCAGTCGCTATTGGTATATTTATTAACGCCATTGGACCATATACAGATTGTGCTGAATATTATGCTTCAGATTTTGATGAAGATAAATATGTTAATGATGCTTCTGTATTTCCGACGAAGTCTGAGCTAGGTTATCTGTTCAGATATTATCAAGGAAGTGAGAAGAATACTATCATGAAGTGAGGTATATGGGGCATTCCAGGCCAAATCGGACGATTTTGAAAAATTTTAATTACGGATTTCCGCTCAATTGTTGACATTTTTTAGTATCCATCAAAAAAACTTCTTCTTGGTAAATTTTGAAATTTTTTGATTACCTGTTTAAAAGATATCGAATTTTCGGTTTTTGGCTCAGAACTTCTTCAAAAATGGTCCAAATTCAAAATTTGTTGAAAGAAAATCAAAATCGAAAATCGAAAATTGAAAAAAATAAAGCTAATTATCGTTGGCCCACTCTCGCGCCGGTCTTAAAATTTGTAGAATGAATATAGGTTTAAAATAAATCACTAATTAAATTGTATTGATTGTTGTAATAAAAATAAAAATGAATTGTCATAAATCGTGAAGACATACTTACATGCGGTTTTCAAAAACAAGATTAATATTTTTCAAACTCTAAAATCGCATGTAAAAACACTTCAAACAATTATTCTAAGCGAAATATGTAAAAAAAAATTTGAATTTGGACCATTTCCGGAGAAAGTTCAACGAGCTTAAAAACGAAATTCAGATATCTTGCAAACCGGTGATCAAAAATTTCAAAATTTAACAGGAAGAGTTTTTTTGGTGGATACTAAGATAATGTCAAAAATGGAAGAAATCAAAGGTGGAATTTTCAAACCGTCCGATTTGGCGTGGAATGTCCCATATATTATTTGATCTACTATACCAAATAAATAAATCTATATCTTTTGGGAAAATAATGTGTTATTAAAGCCAAACTATTTTCTGGGTAGTTTTATAAAAGAAGACCTGATTTTATCAATAGAAAGGACTCTATATCTATATCTACACAAAAAATAAAATAAAGGCATACACATTAGAATTAAAGCGAGCCTGAAGAAGTCGACATTAAAGAACTAAACGTCATTAACTAATTAAAAGGCATTTTCATTAAACACGGTCCTATATACCCAATAACCTGCATTATTTAATCTTATAAAGGACAATAATTTCCAATAATAAATCTATGTATTATTATATATGTATTTGTTTACTAATTTAGCTTCTGTAAGTACTAAATAGCATAATAAAACTTGAGTAAGATACAGGTAGGTTTCACAAAAAAGAAATAAAACAAAATTGAGTTTTGAATTCGATATAAATATTTCGGGGGTTTAGCCCATCATCATAATAAAATCAAAGGTAAATTCACACTTACGTTCATTCGTATTCGTAAATTCACACTTACATTCATTAGAATCGGGAACTGAAAAAATATATGAAAGAATACCCTTCATTTCTAATCATCTGACATCTCCATAGCTTATACCCTTAGATCATATGGAATCACTCCTGCTTTATACAACAACAACAATTTAGGCTCCCAATTAATTAACAATAAAATAGACAAAATTGATAAATTAGACAAATCAGGAGTGTATAAATTAACTTGTCAAGATTGTGATGCTTTTTATATAGGGCAGACAGGCCGCTCATTCAAAATACGTTACTCCGAGCATGTAAGAGCTCTTAATCATCTCAATAAATCCGATAACATTAATTTAGATTCGACCTCAGCCTTCGCAATTCACTTACATGAATCCAACCATTCAACCTCTAATAATAACCCTATCCCCATTCATTTCGAAAGAAAAGGCCTTAAATTGGATCTCTTAGAATCCACCGAAATTAAAATAGCCCTCTCTAATAATTCAAATATTTTAAATAATCAATTGGAAGTGTATAAAAATACAATTATTGATTATATATTATAATAAATTAACTAAACATTCCTTCCATTGTTCGCACATTGAATATACTAGGGTAATTGTACTCTCTCATGTACCTTTCCAGTTGTACCTTCTCCAGGTACTTTCCCATTCGTTATTATAATAGCAGGTATAGCATCCTTTCAGCCCGTTCAAATCTCAATAGAAAATATTAATTCTTAGAACAACTTCTCCTCTTCCCCCTACTTTCCCCTCACCACATACATTTAAAAAAAAATTTTAAAATTGTTACTTGTAAAACTATTTTTCCAATATATAATCAGTTTTCTTAGACTCCTGATGATGGGCTAACCCCCGAAATATATCGAATTCAAAACTCAATTTTGTTTTATTTCTTTTTTGTGAAACCTACCTCGTATCTTACTCAAGTTTTATTATTATATTAAAATGTTTCACCTAGAACCAACACAGAACTCCTTAAAAGTTACTAAATAGCAGGCACAGTGATGTGTTTATTATTTTCTCTTATATGTATACTAGTGGGCAAATTAGACTGGACGTTAAAAATTAAATTTTTTCCAACGTCCCTAAAAAACTCCTTTGATGAAAAAACGCGAAATTATTTTTTTTTAAGTTCATTTTCGGTAAAATTTTGTTTTTTTGGAAATTTCTTATCACAAATAGTATTTTTCCTGAAACATAAACAATTTTGGAACTCAAATGAATAAGAATTTCAAAATTTTAATTTTAATTTTTTAAATTTCGCGAACATATTTTTTATAGGAAACTATAAACGTATGAAAGAGTCGGTAATTTAATAAATATAGATAATGATTATACATTAACCTGCTAGTTAACTTACCGGGGAAATTTATTTGGAAAATTAGTTCAAATTTATTGATGAAAATAATGATAATAATAATGTAACATGGTTAATAATAAAACTAAAGATTTGAGCATCTTTTTTGAAAATAGTTGGAATGTTTTTCAAAGAATCAGCCCAGGTTAATTTGTACATATATTAAAGAGAAAGAATTTAATTTGATGAATCCCCTCTGATATCGCAATATAAAAAATTTGGTAACGCACAGACTAACTAACTAACAGACTAACAGACATTTTGACAAAACAATTTTTATCTCAAAAAATATAATTTTTTCGATGTTCACTTATTAGAACTTTTTGTAGAGCAAAATGCCGTGGTTTCGCTCAATTCTTTATCGAAATAGTTTTAGCCGTTTTTGAGATATTTCGAAAAAAAGAAGGAAAAACCACCTTTTTCACGATTACAATACTTGACCATACCCAGTATGGTAAAGTAAAAATATTTCTACTAAAATCACAATTTGTCCTAAAAATTAAATTATTTCTCTTGTAATTGTTAACAATATCCAATTATACAAAAATTATTATTATTGCATATTTAATGAGAAATTTCCAAAAACACTTGATTTCATACCAAAAAATGAACTTAGATTGTCTTCCGTGCCGCGGTACATATTGTTTTTAATAATAAAAAAAAAATTATCTCGCGTTTTTCATCAAAAGGAAGCTTTTTAGGGGGCGTCGGAAAAAATTTAATTTTTAACGAGCAGTCTAATGTATAATTGTATAATATATAGTAATGTATTGTGACGCCACGTTTCTACTTTTATAAAAAAATGTGACTCAAATTACCTTGAAATGGAAATATTTTTTAAAACATCTTAATTTCGAATTGTTTCGTGAAATTAATAATCTCCCCTACCTAAGTTATGGAAATAAAAACACTAAACAAGGAAGAAATCCGAAGTGGCCAGTACAATGCCTACCATTCAGAAATATCAATTTCTCTATATTTAAAAATTTTCCTCCCATTGGACGATGAACCAATCTCATTTGGTTTGTCAAAAATATTTTCATTTAAATAAGAGAGGCACTGTTCAAATGGACAGGAGGAGGCATAGTAATCTCCCTATAACACTTTGCTTTACAGTTGAAAATGAAGTTCTCTTTATTAAAATTATAGGATTCAATCACCAGCCGAGATATAATTATTGTTTTCGGGTATTAATTAGACGAGTCGGGCTTCATCTCTCTCGAGAGAGATTTTCTTGGGATCTCTTGGAACAGGCGATCCCAACATCCTGAATGTTCGTCTGCAGCCCGCCTCCTCAAAATTAAGAAAGCGTCGATTTAGAATGGTTGATTCGTTTGTATTCGAATGCAAAACAGAAAGATAGCCTTAGTGAGGTCAGTATCCGAGCTAGGTGAATCGACGCGCAGAGAAGATATTTATATTGCACCCATAAAAATTATCCACTGAATAAATTCAAATAAAACAATCATGATAGTTACATGCGTCATTTATTTATGAAATTTATAGAAATAAATAAATCCAATTTAAATTGTTAAGTGTTAAAAAATTTTAGTACCTGAGCACGGAATTTTCTTAAATTAATGCCAGAATTTGAATAGTAAGTTTAATAGAAGCTGTGTGTCTGCTGAAAAAAATGAAACCCTATCAAAAATATACAGGGTGGGGCGCGGTCACTTACTTATTTTGAAAAATCATAAAACAAAAAGTATTGGCGGTATCAATTTAATTCCTTTTTCTGTATACAGAGGTACATTCAAAGTTTTATTTCATTAGGTTTTAAAACACTGACATCTCAAAGGTGGCTACCGTCCTCGTCAATACATTTTGAAATTTCTGTCCAATTTTTTCATCGTATCTGTGCCTATATCAGCAATAGCAGCACAAATTTTGTCCTTCAACTGACCAAGGGTCCTTGGATGATTCGTGTAAACCAAAGATTTAAGGTAGCCCCGCAGAAAATAGTCACAGGGGGGGGCTAAATCTGGCGATCGCGGTGGACACTGAAGATCGCCCCTAAGAAGAGATATGAGCCGTTCGGGGACCGCAAGAGATTCATGGAATTTCGTGTGCCGTGGAGCCGTGGAGCCATTCTGTTGGAACCACACATTCCCGACATCCATTTCTTCGAGTTTGGGTAGAAAAAACTCCTCAATCATGCTTACATAACACGATCGCTAGATTTAGCAACCTCTCAGTGTATTGACGAGGACGGTGGCCATCTTCGAGATGTCGTTTTTTTAAAACCTAATGAAATAAAACTTTAAATGTACCCCTGTATACGAAGAAAAATTAAATCGATACTGCAATCCGTTTGTTTTATGATTTTTTAAAATAAGAAAGTGACCGCGACCCACCCTCTATAGTTAGACCTCCGCACTCAGTCCTTAGCATGATACTCTCTTGAACGCAGCGGATCAATATAATATAGTATTAAACTAATGTTTACGGCATTCAAAAAGTGTATTGTCAATTTGAAAGGACCACATATATATATATATATAATGACTTTTCAAACAGGGGATGCTGTCAATAAAATGGTACCCTTCATTTTTTGAAATTTTATTTTAATCTTCGCTTTTTTTTGCAAATCTCATCGAATAGGGCATCATTTTCGTTATTTTTCAAATTTAACATTAGATTTTTTAAAAATATACTTTGGGACCTTCGCCCCAATCGGATACTGCTTTGTGTGAGTGAGGGTAGGAGTCAGAAATTAATTCTTGTGACTTCAACTCCAAAGTCCCTGAGATGGAAATCGACAATCTTCCACAGTGAATCAGTCTGTCCTATAAGAAAATCTTAAATTTTTGCTATAAACAAGCTATGACGTGCATAGCACTCTTAATTAGTTCCGATCTTATATATTAACAGTTCTTAGAAATGGATTAGTCCAAAAGTTCTCTAATTATCTTTATTTGAAAATCATTCATTTTAATTGTCCCTTGAAACTATGAAACAATTTTGTTTCATTTCGAGAACCAATATATTTTTCAAAACAAAAAATGATTTTTATATAAATATTTTAAATAACGGATAATAATTTGAAAATTTAAAGATCCTCCTGAAATTGTGAAATCGACGTATATTTATGAAAATACTCTAAATGATAGAAATGTTAGGGACGTGCCGCATCACAACGTCCATAGACTCATATATCATCATATATATATATATATAATAGGTTTTCTCGAAACGGCTCTCTAACTATTTCGATTAAATTCACGGGTTAGGGGATTTTGGGTTGACAATTCAGGTTCAATTCGCAGCAGTGATGCAGAGTGAGCTTTTGCCGCCTGGGCGGTCTTTGAATTTGCACCCCAAATAGAATAATTTTTTGACTTTTAAAGTTCAGTTATCGACAATAAAAATTTTTTATCAAATGACTTAGTAATTTATCGGTTTTTCTCTTTTACTTAATGTAGAGTAAATAAATTTGATGTGCACTAAACACAGCACATTTTTTAATCATTTTGTATTATTCTGTTCAGCACCAGAAAGGATGAGCGATGAAAAAGAAAGCGACGGCCGCCGGACACTTCTTGTGAACCTGACTATAATTTATAGTATGGTACTATATTTTGGAACTATGTATTATATAATCTTAAAAAAAATATAGATCAAGCTTATATATTCGACTATATTTTGAAACTATGTTACATAAATTGTATTACTCGACGAGAGTGTTCCAGAAAAATTATTTGGAGCATTGGGAGGAGGAGTAATTCTGACTCCCCAAACCTGAGGATCAAAGAGAGGGGTGAATTTTTGAGAGAAAATGCCAGGAAAATTTCAAATAACCAATGTTTAATACTAAATAGCCAATTTTCGCCTTTACTGGCAATTCCACATAGTACATTAAATATAATATAAATCCATTAAAAAAATGTTTATCACTTTTCAACCCCTTAGGAAGTGAAATTTCTAAAAATTGTTTTTTGTTCGTGTGGCTACATCATTATTAGAATATAAAATATTGCATGAATTTAAAGATTTTAAAAATATATATTTAGGCTGTTCGCTGTTGCAAGTAAAGCTTTTTACTATCGATGAAAGGATTTCATAGAACAATGGATCAACAATGCATTATTTTGATACTAACCATGAATTTGATTTTAATGATACGGTTGTTCTAGATTTGGAAGGGGTTGATGTAAAAAGAAATATAAACGAAATGATATACATTTACATATTTGAATTACATAGATAATTTTTAGAACTGACAATAACAATTTAAGTGACTTGTGTATAAATTTATTAAATTCCTTTCGGTCTAGTATCAATAATAGGTAGATTTTAATGATACGATCGTAAATAAGAAAGAAATTCACAAGAGATGGTCATCTACTAGATCCGAGATGGAATGGAATAATTTTAATTAGATATATGTGAGAAGGGTTGTTTTCACCCTCCTCGGTTCGATTCCCGAGGGGTGAAAATAGCCCCAAAAATAATCCCCTCTCGTATCTAGTAGATGACAACCTCTGTGATTTATTTGAAATTTAAAGTCTGCTTTTATCGGCAATTTGAACTATTATAATTTAAAATGTTTACAAGATTTAAATTCTACTTGTTACTTTATCCAATGCGAAGCATGGGAGAAAGTATTGGAATCGCTCTCGCGGCAAGCGCGACTTCAAAGGGTCCTCAGGTAAAGACTACGGAACCCATGGACTCAATTAAGGTCACAAATTGAAGTATTCAATGAGATTGAATTTTAGCACGTGACGGTTTTGCCAAAAATTACCTGGGATCTCGCCGAGAGGCCAAAAAGTGCCATTTTTTTGGAAGTGCGTGGGGATGGATGTATGTATGTATGTATGTGTGTTATCGTTTTTTTCGTCCACGAATTTTTCCACACCGTTGAACCGAATGAATTGAAATTGAAAACCTACCAGTATTTTAACAAAATGAAGCGCTGATTAGTTTTTGGTACATATCGGTCCACAAACATTAGTACTTTATTTCAGTACTTTTTAGTTTTTTCTAAATATCTTGAAAATGACTTAACCAATTTTGATGAAATTTAATATCCTAATTAAGTACCTTGGGACCCACAAAAAAGGTTAAATAAAGTTTATAGTAAAATTATATTTTAAAGTACTTTACTCTAGAACATATTAATATTTCAAATGAATTTGGATAAAGTTTAGCAACGATCCGTTGCAGTTTATTTTGTATTCGTTTTGAATCAGTAGTAGGTTATGTGGTATTTTTCAGATTATAAATTTGTTTAATTAGTTTATATTTATTTGGATTTTTGTTACGTTTGTCTCATAAATGAGGTGATATGTTGAAATTGTGTGACTGCAGAAAAGGACCTTAGGTCGATTTGTTAACTTATTTTGTGGAAAAGAAAAAAATGGCAAGGCACTTTTGAAGTATAGGTAACGAAATGTTTACCTATATAGGTACAAAATCAAAGTAGGAATGTTATGTTTTTTTCAACTAATGCTGTTTTTAAAATAATGTTGTTTATTAAGGGGGTTCGGGACTGTTTATCATTTTCAAAGAAAATTTTCAAATTTTTACCATCGAATAATTGATATATTAAATATTTATTCCCGAAATTTGAAGTTGACCGTCTGTCCCATTACCGAGAAATAAATTATTTAAAATTGTCTTTTTTACATGGAAGTAAATGGACCGAGCTTTTAAAAGGGTTATTATTCTATACAAATTATACCATTTTCAACAAATTTATACAGATCAATAATTCAACTTTTATTAATCGAATGATACATTTTTCAATAGATTTGACAGTCTGGTTAATTAGTTATTCATAAATGTAAAAAATAAAAGGTTATTTCCAGCCAACAGAATATAACAAAAGCACTAGTGTAGAATTCTAACTCTATTTCTTGACCTCGTTTTTGTGTTAAATAAATGTTTTTATAATGAGAAAAAATGTATCTCAATTTTCTTTTTATTAGATAATATTATAAAAAACAAAGATTTTTATTCTAAATTAACCATATTATTAACAATTTTATTATTAAAAAATTTAGTGGGTAGACGTTGTCACTCTGCAGAAATACAAAAGATTTTTTCAGAGCCTGAGGAAGCTTTAATTAAAAGCGAAACATCAGGATTGTTGTTGTACTAGTTTACATTTATTGTTTGATCCATTGTTTTCTGAAACCCTTTTACCATTAATTATGGATCTGAATCAAGAAAATATATAGGAAAAGGTGGTATTTGTATATGGCATTATACTTGATTCAATCTTTAAATATTTTTTGAATTAAATAATTATTGTGGTTATTCAAGAGATATAAGAATTAAAAAAAAAATACTAAAATGTTTCCAATTTTAAAACACACACACAAAAGAAGATCAAATCAACGGTTTGATTTTGGTATCAGTTTAGGTACGTAAGGGGAGGTTTCAATCGGGTTCGAACCAAAATCTCTAATATCAAACTCCCGACATTTGAAATGTGTTTGTTTTAATATTTTATACCTTTAGTATATATATTTGACAAGATTATCCTAATTAACACAAAAAGTCCATAATTGAATTATCAAAATAATAAATAAATAAAATAAATTTTATCAATCTTTTTAATAATATAGGTACTAACTTTTTTCGAACCGAACCTGTTAGTAGTTACTTTTTAAATAATTTTTCTAATCTCAACGAAATTTGTATTTTTAGAAATTTACTAAAATTTATTTTATTTATTTATTATTTTGATATTTCAATTATGTGTTTTTTGTATTAATTAGGTATATCATTTTAAATATATAGGTATAGGTACTATGTATAATATATTTTTTTAAATATTAAAGAGGTTAATAAAATTTATTTTATTTATTTATTATTTTGATATTTCAATCATGTAGGTACTTTTTGTGTTAATTAGGTTAATCTTGTCAAATATATATTCTATAATATACCTATATTTTTGTAAATATTAAATAGGTTAATAAAATATTAAAATAAAGTGTGAATTATCACATGTCGAGATTTTGAGGTGTCGGGATTTTGGGTGCCACCCCTTTCAATCACTTGTCAAAGACCACACTCATTAGGGGAAGTTTTTTCTCGATCGATAACTTTCCCTACAGTTCATCTCATAACAATTTAAAATTGATATCAGGTGACTTTGTTTGGGGGGGGAGGCTTGAAATTTTTTATTAGGGTGGGAGACGAACCTCAGTTCCAGATTCTCATCTTCATTTACCCAGATCTGAAGTTTTCTCGATTAAAAATTAAATGTTAAGTTTTTTTTTGTTTCTAAAATTAGCAGAGTTGTTTAATTTAGGTAGGTTTAAAGAATAAATCAATCGGCTTGACGTAAATAAATGCATGTTCAATGATTAAATATATAGTAGATACCTTCTATAGCTTTCCTATGCAATTAATCAATTTTCAATCATAATTAAAATCAAAAGTGTTATTAAATATTCAAACAAATAATTCATACGAATATTAAGGTAGAGGCAACCATAGATGACACCTTAGGCAACTTAATATGGTAATAAAAAATAATAATAATGAGAGAACTCAATTTTTTTTCAATTTTTTGTAAATAAAAATTACCCTAAATATGTATTTTAACAACCTTTGATTTTGGGCATATAAAGTAGGAGAGTTGTTTATTTTATTAGGAATAAAAGTGTGTATATTCTGGTAGATATAAATAAATATATTTAATTAAATTTTAATAGGTTGGATTTGGTGGTGTTTCACAATTACACCTTATCTTTAAGATACAAGGGTCCACCGCGGACTACAGAGGTTGTACCTTTTTGGTGCAACTTCTTCTTGTATTAATATCATTATAAAAAAAACAAAAAAACACCAAGTTCACCCTATTAAAATTTCAAAAATGTTTCACTATAAACCTACATCGCATTCCCTAAGTTTTATACTTAATTAGTAAATACACTTCTTTTATTATAATAGTCAGAAATTCATTTAATTAAGTTTGAAACTTTTCGATGATTTTTTTTAATTATTATTTAAGCAGGTAATATTTGTATGAATCAATTTACTATTTTTTATTAGATCATTTTCATAGTTAAAAATTTAAAGAAAATTATTGAAAATGCTGAGGTAGATTTGAAATTAGTTTTAATCAATTTTATTTTATTGAATATTTTTTCATAGGTAACTAATTTTTAAAAGGAAATCACTGAGGTTGTTCTCTGCTTGATCCAAATAAACATACCTATACATATATTTATTAAGACATACAGAGAAACCTTATACCTATTTGTTTTTGAAAGGATCCCTAAAAATTGGGATATATCAATTATAACGTTATAGAAACAAGTATACAATTAAAAAAACAGTAAAATGTTTAGTTAAACATGAAACGTTTCCAAATAAATGTTTAGGTTATCCAAAAGAAAATTAATCACATATCTATACAAATATAAATCTTTGGAGTTTGGGCAAACGGGCTTAAGACAAATATTTGTCATTTTGAGATTTTGGTGCCTTTTGTACCAAAAAAATCCCTCTTTCAAATGGTACACACAGTTTAAGCGAGAAAAATTTACTTCAATTGTTATTTCACTAAATACTATACAAAGGAGTTATTTTTCATTTTTTGATAGAATAGACTTATGTCATCTTGAATTTTTTGAATACATTATTTTTTACTATCTCAAAATTAACATGATAAATAAATTTAAAAATCGCATATTTACAAAGAAAATGGTTAATTATTTATACCTGCTGACTTTCCGAAACTAAGCTTTTTCTTATTTACCTTGTATACTGAAAAAAAAATCATACCATCACCTGACATAACCCCTTATGCCCAAATTGCAAAGAAATGTTGTCGTAAATTTCGACAATGTGTCAAATTGTCTTGGAGATAGATTACCTTGAAATAATAGATATTAATATTCATGAAAATTGATTTTTTTACAAAAAATTCTGATATATACCTACATTAACGAAAAGGAGTTTATTTCTGATCTTTTTCGCTAATTTTTAGGATTTTTTGAAAATAAATTATTTTAATTAAATACACTACCGGCCAAAAAAAACGTAAAACTTAGATTAAAAAAAAAAAAATCTAATGAAATGTATCTTTGCAATGAAATTGAATAAACTTTTAATATGATATATTTTTAACCTTTATTCATAATAGGAGTAACAAAAATTTTAAATTAATTAATTTAAAATTTTAATTGCTTTCGCAGAATCTGTAATGCTAAGCGGCATAAATATGATGTGTTTAGTTGAAAAGACACTCAAATAATGAATTTCAAGCATAGGTATTATGAAAAAGAAAAACCGCCGCCTTTATTTCATTTAAATCGTAATTTTTAAATAAAATGTTTTAAATTTATGTTACACTTATTAAGAAAGGTAAAAAATATATCATATTAGGTGTTTATTCAATTGCATTATATTAAAAATACCTTTTATTAGTTATTAAAAAAAAATTTAAGTGTTACGTTTTTTTTTTGGCCGATAAAGCGAAATAAGTAGGTTGTAATGAAAGGCAGTTCAAATTATTTAAATTTTTTATTCAAATTCCGACATTTCGGAGACCTTTTTTCTCCTTCTTCAGGCTATTGAATAGTTATTAATGGGTGGGCATAACTCGCCTCCCATTTGTCTCTCTTTTCAGTGATAACAACAATATTACAATACTTTTCACCATTATATCATAAGTGTACTTAGTCACAGAAGTTTTTTGACGGGTTATAGTGGTGTTCTCCTGTGTTTAATATGTTTCACTATAAACCAACACCGTTTTCCCTAAATGTTATTGTACTTAGTCAACTTAGTTAACTAAGTACACTTATGATATAATGGTGAAAAGTATTGTAATATTGTTGTTATCACTGAAAAGAGAGACAAACGGGAGCCGAGTTATACTCACCCATCAATAACTATTCAAAACCCTGAAGAAGGAGAGAAAAGGTCTCCGAAACGTCGGAATTTGAATAATTTGGATTGCCTTTCATTATAACTAACTTAAAATTTTATGTTTGAAAAGGGAAATTTTTTCTGGAAACCATCATGTTAAAATATAATGTTTTACTGAATGGTATTTATAAGAAATGTATTTAATTTTATATATATTTATATCAAGCAGAAGACACACTTTTTGGCTTATTGTTTAAAAATGTTATCGATTGGACAATTATAGTGAAGAGGTGAGTTTTGGACGGGGAAATCGCGACGTATGCGGCGCCTATTGGCTCGTGGTCAGATGAGAGGGACTTACCACAAGATCACTGGACTTCACTTGAGGGCAGAAGAAGGGTCTCTTCTTTAAGATCAATCCTTGATTATAGTGCACAGGGAGAGAAAGAGAGAGGCGTAGCACGTGGAGAAGAATCACGGGGCTCGAGTGGGGGTAGTAGTAGTAGTAGTAGTAGTACTAGCATCGAGACTTACATCGGTGAAATCTGCCATGGCGACGTCGCCGACACTAGCGGAAGGTGTCCGCTCGGTGGATCTCGTTGTGCACATGGAACGGATACGTACTCAAGTAGAACTACCCGCGGACCGGAAACTACGATCAGTCACATATGGAGCGAACAGCCGCTAGCAGCATACTGCCCCCAGGCGGTAAGTCAGGGGCCATTCCAGGCAAGGCCCCTCCCTCTCCCAACAAAAGCCACGCCTACCGCCAGCTCGGCCACCCTCGGAGCAGCTTCGGCCACCTTCGGGTCTCTCAATGAAACCACCGGTCTACTCAATGAACGCACACGTTCATTCAATGATCGCTAATTCTCTGTCTCGCTCTCTCTCACACAGCTGGTGTTGCTCACGCGTTTTCACTTGTCGTGCGAACCGAGTATATATTTGAAGCAGGGCTTAGATTAAAGCCTAGTTTACACGGACTTAGTACTTGCCATTAGTACTATTCCATTTACTAAGCACTTAGCAGACTAAGGCCCGGTTGTATGTCGCAAAGTAAATGCTTTTTACCACTAACAAACGGTAGATGGTAAATGGAGCAACTGAGGAACTTTCAGTGCCTGTCATCTGATTGGCCATCCCAGTGGCTCCATTTACCATCTACCGTTTGTTAGTGGTAAAAGCATTTACTTTGCGACATATAACTTCGGCCTAAGGGCCAGCTGTAGGTCGGATGGTAAACTCTTTTTAAACGTTGACAAAGGATAAAGCCTTATAATTTACCTTGTGGCCGGCGGGATGGCCAATCGGATGACAGGAACTCTCATCTGATTGGCCATCCCGCCAGGCACTAGGTCAATTATAAGGCTACCCTTTGTCAACGTTTAAAAGAGTTTACCATCCAACATACAACTGGCCCTAAAGGAAAGTACCTGTTATCTGATTCGCCATCCCACCAGGCACAAGGTGAATTTTAAGGTTTTACCTTTTGTCAACGTTTAAAAAGAGTTTACCAACCGACATACCTACAACATGCCCTAACTGGTTAGTAGTGGTTCACACGTCTCTACTACTAACCAATGTAATTAGTGTATTTTATTAAGGAAAAATAGTGTATGTTCTTGGTGAAACATGTTTTAAATAAAGTAAAGAAAATTTTTGAAAAATTTTATTTAATTAGTGTTTAGTGAAAGTTGCAAGATGGCAATTCGAGTTGTCAAACACCGCATTTTTAATAATTATTTGAACATTATTTTAACATCGTTAATAGAAGAGCTTGAAAAGGAATTGAAAAATGAAAAACGCGTGTGGACAAGGAATTTTTATTGTTTTATCTGCTGTCCACTTTTCGGCCATTTCAATAAATATACAAACAATTTGTTTGCATGAATTTATTACTCACTTGTCACACCACTTGTCGCAAATTTACAATTAATTTAGAATTAATTTTAAAAAAATTATTTCACAAATCTATAAGGCCCTCTTCACTAGGCAATTCCCTGGAATTGCAACTGAGTATCGTGTACGAAGTTCAAGTGAATAATGAATTTTAAGTTATTATTGAATGTTTGATTAAATTTCATTCTTTCAGTGGCAGTAACAATAATATATTGTATTTCATTCTTATCAGAATATACACTATAATTATGCTAAGAATGAAATACAATATACCTATTATTTTTACTGGCACTGAAAGAGGAGATAGAGGAGAATGTCGCATTGGATTTCCTTCACTGACTTTTCAAAACCCTGAAGAAGGAGGGAATAGCCTCCAAAACGTCGGTTTATGAATAAAAAGATAGTATAAATTATCTTCTTCTTTTTTGGACTGCCTCATCAATATTCACTCAATTATATAGAATGGCTTAAAAAAATATTATAATTACATTCTTGCTGTCAGGGGTAAAAAACATTATCTATGTGAACATTTATTAAAATAGATAATAAGTAAAAATATATTTTTCTAGGTGGGTTTCACAAATAAAACAAATATATGTTTTGAGTTTTTATCTCGATATATATTTCGGGTTATGAGCCCATCATCAGGAGTTACAAAAGAAAACTGTTGTCTTTTGTAACTCCTGATGATGGGCTCATAACCCGAAATATATATCGAGATAAAAACTCAAAACATATATTTGTTTTATTTGTGAAACCCACCTAGAAAAATATATTTTTACTTATTATCTATTAAAATGTTTCACCTAGAACCGACACCAAATTCTTTAAAGATTATTTATTAAAATGAAAATGTCTACAAATCCGATCCGGATAATCCGGAGGTCCTGAAAAATGAGGGCCGAATAAACGAGGTTTTACTCTATAAGTAAGAAGTAGGTATATAATTAACCTCCTCCTTTTTTTCAAAGTCGGTTAAAATGATTTTATTAATGAAAAAAGTTTTTTTTAACTCAAATATAATTTTGAGGATCCAGAAAAGACTTCTTTTACGCTTCATTATCTCCTCGATATTTGGTGTCAACAATGTTGTATTGATTTTTAAAATGAACTGAAGACTTTCCTCTGTAAATCTTGAATGGCTATTAGATTTATTAATCTTCATTGCTGACATATGAACTTCCAAACATGAAAAAATGCAGGCAGCATGGTTTGTTCCGAAAGTAATTGAAATACCCATGAAATTATAGCATTATTGATTGATTTAGAGAACAGCAACTAATTGTCTCGCGGGCCGAATCTTTGACATGCCTGGCTTAGCGGGTGAGCAGATCCCTCAATTTTACGGGATATGTTTCAATTTTTAGGGATCTTTTAAAAAAAAAATAGATATAATAGATATATGTCTGTATGTCCCTCTACCAGAGTATTGTAGGCCGTAAATTAAATAAGATATTTTGAAATAATGTATTGATTGTTTTTTAGAGACAAATCAGAACGAAATTGATAACTCATGTGTATTGTGAAGATAGTGACAAAAATACTATTGGCGAGTTAGACCATTTCATCTTAGCATGTAAGAATCCAAAAATGGAAATTGATAAATCATATCGTCGCTGATCTTACAAAACGTCGTAAGTCCTAAATTCAAAGTTTGCCAGAAAACAAGAAAAAACATTTTAAACACGAATACAAACAAATACAATGCAATATTTATTATTTGTCCGTAGCGTGAAATTAAATTTGAATAGAATAATAAGGCTTCAATAGGCAGACGCGCCGTGAAAAGTTGGTCGCTATAAACGTATAATATACGTATTTGACCAAAAATCGGTCTTACGAGGTTTTGTAAGATCAGCGACGATATACCGGAATCAGACAATATATATTCATTCACTTTCCAAAGAACTTGTGAAAACACTTCTCTTGAACATATAATAATAAAACTTGAGCAACATGCGAGGTAGGTTTCACAAAAAAAGAAATAAAACAAAATTGAGTTTTGAATTCGATATATTTCGGGGGTGAACCCATCATCAGGAGTCAGACTACGACTCTCTGACTCCTGATGATGGGCTCACCCCCGAAATATATCGAATTCAAAATTCAATTTTGTTTTATTTCTTTTTTGTGAAACCTACCTCGCATCTTCCTCAAGTTTTATTATTATATTAAAATGTTTCACCTAGAACCAACACCTAACTCCTTAAAAGTTATCTCTTAAACATATTTGATAAAAAAGAAAAAGATTAATAATTAAGTTTGTGTTAATTAATTAAATTTACTAATTTAAATTATCTATTTATATATAGTACCTGGAGGCACCGAACGATTCTGGGTAAACCCTGACCCCAACACCCCCTCCCGAAACCATACACCTCGCCCCAAACACTGCACCCCCACTCCACCATAACCGCCCCTCCCACCCCCGGACCCCCCACAACTGCCCACCACCTCCTGCACCCCCCACATCCATCCCCACCCCCGATCCAGTTTTTGCATTTTTATCTTTCTAATGGTCCACATATTATGTGTATATTTGTTTACTCGTACACCAATTTGCCAACATTCGTTCATATTGATAAACATTATAAAAAATACATAAGAAAATAATAATAAAAAAATAATCGTATAGGATCTGAAATAAAAACATAAAATTAAAAAAAATGTGTGCGTCTCGAGACGTGCGACAGAAGTGATAACTTTCACCAACCAAGTATTTTTTAGGAAGACAATTGCAAGGATAATTGCCCGGAGAAAAGATAATTGGATATTTAATTTTAATTAGAAGAGTGGGGGAGGGTCAAAGAAATAATTATTAATATATTTAATGTTTTTGGATTTAAAATTAATTGTTGTCTTTCTTTCAGCTTAATTCAATTATACATATTTCAAATTTGGCACGCCGCAATATATCTAATAAATTATATTTATTAAATACATAGCTATATATAATATATTCAATTATTTCCACACTTATAATAAAGTCTAATTCAAAAATATTCATTTTCGTAAAAGTAAAAAGCAAGGATTTTTAAAATAGTTCTTTAGTCCAATGGTAGAGTGTCAGCCTCGGGTGCAAGAGGTCCCAGGTTCTAATACGACTTCCGCCGAATCAATTTTATTTATTGAGATTTTCATCTATCAATAATTACTTTAATTAAGAAAAAATCAATTAAGATGAATTTTGATGAGGTCCAAACCTAGCCAGATCGTTTTTTCATCCTCAAAACTTGTTAATAGATTTTGTTTCATCAAAATCGGTATGGCCGTTTTCAAAATAGAACCAAGATACAAATATATAAATAAATAAATATATACCATATATAAATAAATATACAATTTTTGCTCGTTTAATAAGAGTAGATATATGTATTTATCTAGTAATAGAAGGCGAATGGTAAACCGTTGCGATTTTGTCCAATTGATTTAAAAATTATACTTGAGAAAATTACAGTCAGCTACAACTGATGGAGGTGCATTTTCAGATTTCTACTGTTTTGATACTTGAGTGGTCAGAGGGTACAGGTCCAGGTGGTGCCACGAGAGAAAACACTTGTTGCTCTCAATACTAATTACAATTTGGACCATCATAAAACAACACCAGACGTTTCCACACCTGCGTCTAGGATAAACAAAGTGACGCCTGAGTTGCAGGAAATCACTTTAGAAGAATTTCCTACGAGATTTTTAGAATAATTTTATCGAAAGAATTTTAAAATGAATATTCTTGCAATATCCTTGAGTGTATAATATAAGAGATGATTGTTTAGGGGGCATTGTATTATTCTAAAAAATACGGGGAATATTTACGAAAATTGTGAGGTCATTCAAAGAATATTCCAATGCCCAGAAAAGATTTTCTTAGAATGTAAATTGATTCTTCATGTGCTAGCTGGGTTAGTGGTGAATATGTTTCAGTAAAAACCCGTTTTTAGTAAGAACGGGTTCTTACTAGTTAAAACGTCTTTCAGTGAATATCTATGTGGCAACTGATGTTGGTTGAGTTTGGTTCAAAGGTTTAGAACTCTAGAATCTTTTTGACCTTCCGCCTCATTTTGGGTGTTTATTTTCAAAAAATTTTAAACGAAAATGTTAAAAATTACATCCCCTACAACTTTGCTTCTAATTTTTGATATTTTAGTTTAAAATTTTTTGAAAATAAACATCCAAAAGTGAGGTTTCTAGACCTTTGAAACAAACTCAACCAACATCAGTAAATTCTAGCTGCCACAAAGGAATTTAGTGACACGCTTTTTAACTAGTAAGAACCCGTTTTTACTGAAACATATACATATAATTTGTTCGAAGAACTTTCAAATGATAACCCACAAACAAAAAGTGTAGGTAGTGGATAATATTTAAAAAATGAAAATAAACAAAAATATATTTTGTGGGTAAAATTAATGTGTACTCGGCTGTTGGAATGTCATCTTACACTTTAGACACGGTGTTATCAAAACTAACATTATCATCATTCTCCAAACTTAGTCACTGATATATACACCGGAAACTACACACACACACATACACAAACACACACCGCCAATAGAGCTCGACATAGAAAACACTCACATCATCCAAGTAAACAGCGAAATAAAAATAACACTTCATTTAGAATCAATAATCGAGTACTAGTGGAGAATATGCAGTGATGGATTTACGCTTAGGCCCGTGAGGCCCGGGCCTCGGGCGGCAAAATTTAGGGACGCTAAAATTTTAGACGATACAAAATTTAAAAGAACAATTAAAATTCAAAAATTTATTTGCCTTAGTTTTGCTCTGAATGTATTATTATTCTATATAAATTAACAAACCTCAAAATAATTTTTTTTAATATTCGTAAATTAGATGTTTGATTATAATAATTACTACTATTAAGCAAAAATGGCGTCATATCGGACGGGGCCTAGGGCCCCCGAATCTATGGTAAATCCGCCACTGAGAATATGGTGTTTCCGAGCCGAAGAAAATATTTTTTTTTACAGTTAACTAAATTGATTTAGTGTATCAATAGCCCATCGTATGAAATTACGACAATTAAGGAAAGAAAAATGGATAACATCAAAACATCAGAGAATAAAACGATTCCATCAGTCTTTCAATGGTTGTACATGAAGTTAATAATTAACTTAAGACGAGGCTTAGCGTCTACATTACAATCATTTGAGCATATTATAAAATTTAATTTTTTTATATTGATGTGAGATGGAGTAACACCAAGAAGGTGCAGTCCTTAAAGGCCTGGATTGGCCCCTCATCGCGAAATTTAGAAGAAAAGGAGGAGATTTTTTGAGCTGGCTAGGAGTCGAAGGTATCTGTGGATACGGGTCTTAAATAGCTGAAGGTTAAAGGTCTCGTAGAACACGGTTTTAGAAAGCGAGTTCCAATCTCTAGAAGAAATAGGGATAAAGGATTTGGCGAAAGCGTTGGTTCAATTCTTGCCCAATTTGGCAGGGATATTGGACGTCCGAAAATCGTGTGTTTCTTAAAAAGAGGGCTTTAGGAGCGATTATTGATTTCAACTCGTCTGAACAGACACCATGATAGTATCTATAGTACAGGGAAAGGGCAGAAATAGTTATATGGTGAGCCAGAGAGTCGAGTGGGTTAGATAAGACCAGGTATCCTATTGGCTTAATTGTTTTCTTATGAATTACATCTAGTGTGGCAAGAGAATGCTTGGAAGCCTCTCTCCACATATGAGAGTCGTATATTCGAGACAGAAGAGAATTTGAACCTTATATAGGGGAAGAAGTTGAATGGCTGTAAAATAGTGTTTGAACCTAAATAGAAAACCAAGCTTACTCGCAGCAGCTTTAGAAACAGACGTGGTTTGATCATTCTAAGATAGGTTAAACCACAGAGTAACACCCAACGTACAAATCTTTTCCGTGAATTCAAGTGAGTTAGAATCAAATGATATGTCTGGAAGGTTTCTATCGATGCGCCTAGAGATTAGGCAACATTGCTTTATAACTCCGGCGCATATTATAACCGGTTTCTCGAAAGCGGCTCTAAAGATTTCGATGAAAATCACACACTATGGGGTTTTTCGGGACGAAAAATCGATCTGTCAGGGTCTCTTCTGTAACTTTAAATTTGATTGTTTTTTTTTTTGAAATCATAATAATTATTCACACCTCTAATTTTTCGCTGACTATGGTAAAAGTATATGGGAGAAAAAATTCTCCAAAACGTATGTAAAAGTGTACAAGTGGGGGGGGGGGGGGTTAAATGTCAAAGGCCGATTTCAAAAAAAAAATTACCCGCAAATGAGAGCTGTCCAACCCGTGGCCCACGGACCGCATACGGCCCAGCACTGCAATGAGTGTGGCCCAACATAAAATCATAAATTTCCTTAAAACATTGAGATTTATATGTAGAGATATATTTATTCTCTTTTTCGAAATATGAATGTACATTTGTACAATACGTGAAGCTTTTTCAAGAATAAAATTCACTAAAAAGCAAAATTATAAGTTCAACTATTTAAGATAAAAAAAATATGTTTCGATTCTTTAAAAATTCTTCTTCTTCTTCTCATATTTTCATTTTCTAAAATATTTATTATTTCAGTAATTTTTATGCTACGAACCTAACCAAGTCTAATAGTTATCATTCCAAACAAAAACTAGCCAGGACTTGTTTTTTAGATCTTTGCACGTTCTTACAGGTCAATAGATAATGGATAGTCAGCGATTATTATATCCGTGACCTTTTTAAAAAATAAAATTATTATCCTTCGACCCAAAAAAATCAAGGGGGGGGGTCAAAAATGAAAATCTAGGCCCTTGGACCAAACTCAACAAAATTTTGTATACATAAACAGTAGGACTACCAGTAAGACTAAAAATGAAAAAACTAACCGCCCAAAATGGAGGGTCGTAGGGTCAAAAAATTAAAATCTAGGCCCTTGTACCAAACTCAACCAGAAGTGTATGGTATACAGTCAAGTCGGATGGCCACATCAGAACGTGTCTTTTTTATCGTATTTTCTAACTTTTATCCACGTCCCTTTGAAAATATATAATTAATGAAGTTTTACTAATAGTGATTCTAATAGTTTGCTAAATTCATCTGGTGCCGCTCAAAGAAGCTTGGAATATTAATTTAAATATTAAGAAAATAAAAAATTAATTATCTATAAAAATAATGGACTGTAAGTAGGTTTAATGTAATTTAATATAAATTTTTGGATTATAAAATATGAATTTTGAAATTGAATACAATTGATGTGATGTAAGGAGTAAATTAAAACTATATATATAAATAAAGAAGTTAAAAGTTCAGCTAATTGCAAAAATACAATTATGCACAAATATTGACAAAGTTTATATATAAATCAATTATATACAAAATAACATAAGAATATTATTATTCAAACTTTAGATGAAAAGGTTTTGGGTTGCTTCAAGGTATCACAAACATATGTGATTTGAGGTTAAGGAGGATTTTCCCTGATTCAAAAAAACATCTTTTACCTTTACTTTTACCTGGTCGAGAGAGAAACAAGCGGCGATTTCAGTAAAATTAATTAATTAACGCCAATCGCGTTTTTAGCACAAATTGCTAACTATATAGCCAGATAACCGTGAAGCGTTCAACACAATTTAATCTATTTTTTAGTTGGTTGTAAATCAACTAAACAAATAGAAAAATTCAATATCAATCTCAATTGATGAAAAAACAAATAAATTTATGCTTACGCGTTATCTGGCTATGGAATTAATATGAATTTTGAGCAGTCTCAAAATTCATACTAGATGCCCACAGCGTTGGGTTCAAAATAAAAAGGGGACAAAATGTTATGGTTCAAGCCTTTTTATAGACACAAAAGCATGGACCTAAAGAGAAAAGGATGGAAAATAGTCCCTCAAAATTCAAGGTAAAGCACCACCTATCGTGGAATTCGACGCGGCGGTAAATTTTGAAAACGAGTTTTTTAAGTGGTCAATTTGCTAGCACCATCATCTCTTGCGAAATTTCATCATATCACTAAAATCACTCAAAACAGGAAGAAATTCCGTCAATTAGTGACGCTATGATACTATGATTTCGAAAGTTTTATCAATTCAATAAACTAATAATCGATCTATTTATCAAAAATATTTTTTGTTAAATTATTTCTTTATCAAATTGAAAGTATCTTTTTGCTGAGAGTAGAAGAATTTTTATATATTGAAGCAGACTATAAAATTGTTATAAATAGATTAAAAATTTATAATTCCAGCAGAAGGCACACTCTTTTATTGTCTTCTTCAATATGTCTGAATCGTAAACTATACCTATATGGTAACAGATCTCATCTTGTGAATCTTGGATTATCTATGCATTATCGAAGTAAATCAAATGAGCGTTTCCAAATACATATATGTTCGCTCATCTACTAGATCATTTCTTCGTGATATTTTCACTTTAGATCTGTTTTATTTTGACTAAACAATGCTCTGTGGGTTGATAGGATGAAAGCCGTTTTGCAATTGCAAGTCCCGTTGAAAAGCTTCAATTTTCTTCATCCCACTTTCGTAGATGTTCTCATTTGAATTGTTTCCTTCTCATTTCCGACTTGTATCTAACTCTTAATAAACTTCTTGAACTAAAATAGAATTTCATCTAGTAGATAGCTATTTCAACAATAATCCCTTCTGAATAATTCATGAGAATTTTTCATTTTACTACAATGTATATTATTTTTGATAGCGTCATTAGATGCCCAGTGAATCATCCTTCCTGCGATTTATGTCTTTTCTCCCGGCTACGCAACAAATTAGGATATCTCTCCAGGAATGATACGAAGCCAAGAATTTAGTCCCCGATTCGAATTCTTAAAACACACGATGCAGGTCTGCATCTTGAAGAAAAAATAGTCGGTGATAATAAATATTTATTTCAATCAAGAGAGATTATGACTTTACATTCCTAGGGTTATAGATAAACAATTTTTCTTTTGAGTAGAGTTTAATTTAAGCCAAAAAAAAGAAATGGCAGAAATTATGATTGTACAGGGTGGGGCATAAAGATCTACCACATTTTGAAGAGGTATAAAAAATGAAAAAATTTAACTAGAAAAAACTGAATATATATTTGAAAAGAACACATAATTATTTTTTTAATGTGTTTTAAACATTATATTAGACGAAAAAAAGGGGGGGGGTCAAAAATGAAAATTCTAGTCCTTTCGACCAAAATAAACCAAATTTTGTATACATATTCTGTGGACACCCAAAAGGCTAGAAATGCAAAAATTAACCATCCAAAATAGGAGGGATCGTCAAAAATGAAAACTCTAACCCTTTCGACCAAACTATGTATACAAAATTTGGTTAGTTTTTGCATTTCTAGCCTTCTGGGGTCCACAGAATATGTATACAAAATTTGGTTGATTTTGGTCAAAAAGACTAGAATTTTTATTTTTAACCCCCCCCCCATTTTGGGTTGTTAGTTTTTGCATTTCTAGACAGAATATGCATACAAAATTTGGTTGTGTTTAGTCGAAAGGACTAGAATTTTCATTTTTGACCCCCCCCCCCCTTTTTTTGTCAAATAATGTTTAAAACACATTTAAAAAAAATTCTTTTATGTTCTTTTCAAAAATATATTCAGTGTTTTTCTAGTTAAATTTTTCATTTTTTTTATACCTCTTCAAAATGTGGTAGATCTTTATGCCCCACCCTGTACAATAGTTTTTTAATTAATTATAATCTATTTACATAAATTTAAGTCAATTGTCTTGGCATATGTTCAAAACATCAGTCCCCAAAGGATCACCGAAGCTAAGCAGTGAGTCTGGCGCGCTTTGATCTGAAATGGGTGACCCTCATCGGGCACCATGTGCTGTTGCTATATTTTACAGCGTTCTTAAACCCAGTCGTGTTAATATGATTAATTAAAAAAACCGTTTTCTTTTTCTTCTTCTTGTTTTTAAGCCTATTGGTTTGTTTCTTCCAGAATCGTCATACCATCACTTCTTGGGACGACCTCTACTTCTTATTCCGACCGGCTTGTTCGTCATCACTTTCTTTACCTGTCAGTCTTCTGGCATTCTTCCCACATTCTGTTCTTCTCTTGATCCATTCTCCTAGCTTTTGTATTTCACATTTTTCCCTAATATATTCACTCTTCATTCTATCGAGCCTGGTCACCTTCATTATCCTTCGCAATGTCTTCATTTCAGTTGTTTCCAATAATTGAGAAGTTTTTGCAGTGTCGGTTCTTGTCTCAGCTGTGTATGTTAATATTGGACGTACCACGGTTTTGTAGACTTGTACCTTGACCTCCGTTCTTAAATATTGGTTTGACCAGATTGCACTGTTAAGGCAACCCGTTATTTTTTAGTCCTTTATTGCCTGTTGTTTTACCTCTGTTTCTAGGTATCGATGAGAGGTCACTGAAGGTACGTGAAGAACATAACATGTTCGACAATCGTATCGTATAGTTGGAGTTTACATCGTTGTGGTCAAGGTACGTGAAGAACATAACATATTCGACAATCGTATCGTGTAGTTGGAGTTTACATCGTTGTGGTGATTTAGAGATTCCCTCCAGCGCCTCCTCTATATGGTAAATTCAGCTGTGTTGTACATAAATTCGGTCTCACCCTGTCAACCAAGAAGACCAAAACTCTAACAATCTCTAAAAAATTAAAAATATTATGTGCTTTAAACCTTAGATAAGAAAATAGAAGAATACTTTTGGTATGTATAGCATTGAAGATATAGCAGTGACAGGTAGGAAGGGGGTAGTATAACTTAGTTAATTTTAACGCAGTCAAAATACAATACTGTATTTTTATTCATTTTTTTCAACAAAATGTCTTTATTTTCCAAATTTTGAAAATGACATAATTATTATTATTAATTTGGGCATCGAGTCAACAGCCCCTATGCATGTCAATATTTACAACAATGTAATTTTATTATTTCAATGCTTTGTAATAAAACTGATGAACAAATTCAAATTTTTTTTTGCCCTTTGAACAGAAATAGGTGATTATATATAATTCGACCCTACTGAATCCAAATCTGAAAGTAGAAATGCTGTTTCACCTATCGCTTCTCTAGGTTTTTCATTTTTAGTTTTTAATAAAAATTTAATTCCCTTTGTAATAATACTTCGAAATTTTAAATTATTTTTGTTTGTTTGCTCATGAAATAGGATTTAAATATTTAAGTGAATAACTATGAAATATAAAAAAATTAAAAAATATGTTTAGGGCCGATTTTGACTGTTCAATGAAGAAATTTCATGCAAAAAAAATGAAAAAAACAAAACATTTTTACTAGCATTTTCAAAATTTCTTTCTTAAACTCTGCAGTTTGTAATTGCCAGTAAGAACCTCCCTTGAGGTTCCAACAATAGTCTGCCAACATGTTCTTTACCGATTTTCCCGCATATCGTTTCTCCAGGACAGAAATATCCTGGTGAAATCTCTTGCCGCATTCTTCACTAACCGCGCCCAAGTTAGGGGAAAAAAAAGTCCAAATGCGAATGTAAAAAAGTGAATTTTCAAGGTCATATTGCACCCCATGCACTGATAACACTTCAACAAGTTCTTTGTAGTTGTCAGCTATCACATTTCCAAAAAAATTACAGCATACTTCTCTGAAAGCTAACCATGCGCAGTTCTCTCTCACTCTTTGCAGCCCAATAAATATGCCTTCTTTTAACTTACTTTCGAGTTTAGGAAATGTTTTTCTCAAGTACCCAAAACTCTCACCGTGTTTACCGCCTCGGTGAGTAGTAATGGTCAGAACAACTGACTGGCAGCCCGGAGGTCTCGGTTCGATTCCCGGCTATACCCAGACATTTTTTCTGTAAGTATGAGGTCTGGTAATAAAAATTAAGTGGGAGATAAATTTAACCGAATTTATCGCGCAGGATTTACCTGCTCAGGCCCCTAAAACCTTGGTAAATTGGATCTAACTTTCTATGGTAACAAAATCCTGTCTTTCTCAAGAAGAGGGTGATTCCTAACACTCTTCTTTCTAGGAAATAAGTTTTTAGGCAATGGGTAGTGATGGGTATATATTCCCATTATGCAACAATACTACTTTTAAACAATTCTTAGATGAATCTAAAATAATCTCCACTTGTTTGTGGTGTAAATCCTTCTAAGTTTAGTGAATGGTATAGCTTAGTAAAAGCTAGCTACCGTTGCCACTTTATTTTTATTTATTTAGTAGCCATATTAATATAGCTATTTAATATTAGTTTTAATTGCAGTTAAAACACATGAAGCTATTAAACAGAAATGTAAAGTTAATAGCGAGACAAAGCTGCATACGTTAGTTCAAATGAACCAATATTGTAGATAAATTAGATAAATTTGAATATGGTTGTGTATTCTAGACATATTTATTTATTTATTTATTTATTTATCCAGAAAAATACACCAATACAATATGTCGTGTCCTATAGAGTTTACAAGTCAACTGTACATAGGACCGGATTAAAATCTTATATATCTTATATTATATACGTAGCTTATATATCTATCTTATATATAAAAATTAATAATTATTTAATTTTACAAAGAATTACAATAAATGAAATATGGTGTACATTGATAAACATTAGTTCACATTAGAGATTTACATACATATCACAGGGTGAAATCTCATATATTATAAAAATTATTAATATAAAAGTCGTTATTTCATATTATTAATACTTTATGAATTATAGGAATTCGAATGAGGGCTGGATAGACTTTCAAATAAAAAAGAAAGTCTGACCTGAAACCATACAACTATAAAATTATAAAATGTGGTTGTTCCGCAAAAAGTTTAGATGACTGAGAAAAACGGATTCGATATTCGTTATCAGCACATCTGAATACAAAGATCACTTTAGTTTTATTTAAGGAAAATTCCATTGATTATCAGTGTAATTAGACTCGTCAATAGAAATCTTTCAACTTCTCATTTAATTCTAACTCACTGAAATTCAGCAATAATATATATATATACCTATGTATTATTATGAAAGTGATACAAAAAGAAATTTCACCAAAAGGTACAAGCTCTATAGTCCGGGTGAACCCTTGCATCGTGAAAAGAAGAAAAAATTTCTGAGATTGGGTTGGAGTTGAAGGTATCTGTGGATGCGGGTCTTGAAATGCTGAAGCCTAATGCGAGCTTTTTTAAAATATCATCAATTTTCTATAAAATCCTTTTTACACGCTTTATATTAGCTTCACCTGTATGTATGTATGTATGTACCATATGTATCTATCTATCAATGTGGCTTTTGTTCTGTTAAATTCCGCAATCATTTCTCTATAAAAATAATTGTTTACCTACTCAATTTAAATGAAATTATTTAAAAATAAGCTGACGTATTCTGATGTGGCCATCCACTTGACTTTACCATACAACCTGGATCCTCAGTTATATTTAATATTTAATAAAATTATTTATAATCATGTAGGGAGGGATGGTTTTTGCATTTTTAGCCTACTGATTATGTATACAAAATTTGGTTGAGTTTGGTAAATGGCCAAGATTTTCATTTTTTGATCCCCCCCCACCATTTTGGGCTGTTAGTTTTTGCATTTTTAGACTTCTGTGGTCCCACTGATTATGTATACAAAATTTGGTTGAGTTTGCTCAAATGGCCTAGATTTTTAATTTTTAACCCCCCCCCCCTCCACCCCCATTAATTTTGGGTCGATATGCACCAAAATCTAATCAGCTCTTAATCTCAATGAAAACTGCGTGTGAAATTTGGTTTCGATATTTCCACTAGTTTTTGAACTAGCTCGTCCACAAAAATTTGATAATGCACAGACTAACGGACAGACTAACAGACATTTTGACAAAACAATTATTATCTCGAAAAATATAATTTTTTCGATGTTCACTTATTAGAGCTTTTTTGTAGACCGAAATGCTATGGTTTCGGCCAATTTTTTAACCAAAATAGTTTCACACGTTTTTGAGATATTTTTGAAAAAAAGAAGCAAAAAAACCACTTTTTTCATGCACGATTACAATATTTGACCATACCCTGTATGGTAAAGTAATAATAAAAATTAATACATTTCATTATGTTAAATTCCGCAAGCTTTTCTCTATAAAAATAATTAAGACTAAAAAGTAAAAATATAAATTATATTTTATAAAAAACACGCTTCTAAAAAGTACAAAATAATTTAATACTTAATCAAAAAGCGTGGGGCACTTGGTCGAAATTAATTAAAAGTACATGTTTCTGCGCCCCACACTTTTTGATTAAGTATTACATTATTTTATACTTTTTAGAAGAGTGTTTTTTAGTTTTTTTAAATATAACTCATTTGTTGTTCGATAAATATATTATACCTCCATACATATTCAAATATTTCAAACAAATATCAAACAATAAAAATACAAATTATAAACGAAAATGAATTTAGGTCATATGAAAGATTTTAATAGATATGTTTATAATTACTAAGGGATTGTGGTGTTGGTGCAAGTTGAAACATATTTAATAAAGATAAAAGTAAATAAATCTTAACTCATAGAAAATAAATATTTCATATACCTAATATTTATTTATTTTTATCTTTAGATATGTTTATATTGCATGTAGGAGGGTCTTGTCCCTTCGGGAGTCGAACCCAAGCACTAGTACGCTTTCCGGGCAACTAGTCAGACCCTTGAGACCATCACCTCCAAACATGCAACATATAACGATACAAAAACGTTAATAAAATTAATTAAATATCGCGAGTTGATTTTGATAATAAATTCGAACTTTCTTTCTAAAATAGACACTCATTTCCTTGC
The DNA here is from genome assembly GCA_024734495.1 of Forficula auricularia. Lineage (NCBI taxonomy): Eukaryota > Metazoa > Arthropoda > Insecta > Dermaptera > Forficulidae > Forficula > Forficula auricularia. The sequence continues at coordinate 7,480,852 of JALMQS010000140.1, read as the reverse complement.
ATAAAAATTATAGTTTATTATTTCTTTTTAATATCTAGTAAATAATAAAATTGAAAGTTTTTGCCGAGAGTAGCAGAATTTTTATATATTGAAGGAGACAATAAACGATCGTTATAAATAAATAAAATTTATAATTCCAGCAGAAGACACACTTTTTATTGTCTCCTTCAATCTAGTAAATAACAACAAGAAACAACATCTCTCTAACTCGAACCAACTGAGATAATAAAAACACACTGATGACATATTATGTCTGATTTGGATTAGAAAAATTCACCGCCGCCTGTTTACTAGAACTATTCAGGTGCACTCTCTGAATAGCTGGCTGCATCGTCTCAGGCGCATTTATATTAAGATCTTATTTTTTTTTAATGCAATCGAATTCATGAAGGGGCTCACCAGTAAGATGCAGTCCTACGTATTCTGTTGAGTGGTATATTATATACACTTTGAGTTATAATGTAACCAAATAAAATATAGGGTGGTCCAGAAAGAAATTCATTTTTGAAAATAGAAAGAAAACAAAACTATTATATTTGAAAGCGTTTAATTTCATACAATATGAAGTTTATTAAATGTAATTTTAGTTTTTGAAAATTAAATAATCAAGATGACGTTCTTGGCTGTTGCAACACTCTTCCAAACGGGCACGAAAATTTTGAAAATCTTTAGTAAGATTTTTCTTTTGAATATGGCTTCCATTTCTTGTTGAATATTCAGGTTCAATTGTCCACGAACATGTTTTCGGATTATATAGTCGTATACCTTGCTTCGGCTGTCCCCATAAAAGAAGTCTGCTGGACTTCAATCAAGGACTCCTCGAAAGCCTAGGTTATAGTCACACCTCCGTGAAATCAGTTTCTGAGAAACAAATCCCTTATCACGCAAATGCTCTCATTCGAAGTGTAACCACGGCCGAAACCACGTGTTTCGATTGTAACCTCGCGATTCTTGCAACTTCGAATGAGAGCATATGCGTGATAAAGGAAATGTTCCTCAGAAACTGATTTCACGGAGGGGTGACATAACCTGGCCTTCGAGGAGTCCCGATTTAAGTCCAGCAGACTTCTTTTTTATGGGGACACCTTAAAAGCAAATATACAATAATAATTCGACAACATTGCGGCAATTGAGTATTCAGCAAGAAATGGAAGCCATTTCAAAAGAAACTCTTAAAAGTTTTTCAAAATTTTCGTGCTCGTTTGGAAGAGTGTTGCTACAGCCAAGGACGTATCTTGATGATTTAATTTTCAAAAACTAAAATTACATTCAATAAACTTTATATTGTATAAGATTAAACGCTTTTAAATAGAATAGTTTTGATTTTTTTCTATTTTCAAAGATGAATTTCTTTGTGGACCACCCTATATTTGTATTAAAATTTGCAGATGGCGTTGCATGGTGGTAGCTAGTGCAAAATAAGAAATGCAAGAGCTAACCAAATACACGAAGGATAAAAATATGAATATTAATATTGAAAAAAACAAAAATGATGATCTTTTGTAACGGGAGAGAACTAAGCATTCAAGATAAAGAATGGAAGTTAGGAAACAGGAGAATAAGCATAGTGAACGAATATAAATATCTGGACTTCTGGTCCCCACGAAGAATGCGGATTCCCTTCACACAAAAAAGATGGCCTGTGAAGTAAAAAATAATAATAAAAATAATAGCTACAGCACTAGCGATAAAAAAGAACAACAGAATGACCGAAACCAAGAAAAAGATTAGGCTGTTTGATTCGCTCGTAAAGACGATTCTACTTTACGAGGCGGAGAAGTGGGAATGGGAAGAAGATCAAAATATAGAGATGGAGCAGGGGGGATGCATGAAGAGAATCCTAGGAATCGGGAAAAATACCCCTCGGTTGTTGTTAAAAAGGGGAGGATGCAGCATAAGGGCTGATGCGCAGAAAAAGGCCTACGAGTATTTGTTGAGTGTAGAGAGAATGTGGGAAGAAAGATGGTCAAAATATGCCATACAGAAATCTGCCATCTTGAAAATCTCGTCAAACTGCGGGCCCGCGGACAAAGCAAACAATTTTAGTAGATAATATCACATGAAACTTCAATCTTATCTTATATTATTAAATGAGCAACTGTCCTATTTTGGTGCAATTGGGACCAGACTCGTTTAGATATTTAACCAAGAGTTGAAAAAAGATATGGACCCAGCAGGGTACGATCCGACATCTTCCGCGTTAAGCCCGCAGATGCCTTTTCCATTTAAGCGATGGATCCCCTGACTAGATCCCATAATCAAATTTTATATAAATTCAACTCTTTAGTTCAGGCACGTTTTCTTCCTATTTTCTAATAGTATGGTTCTTATAAATTTACTATAATGCCCATCTGTCTGATTCTTTGGGGAATCGAAACAGATGAATTTTGTTCAGATATTCAATAATAAATTTTATTTAGAATGTTTATATGTTGACGTTAGATGAACGCGAAAGTTAAAACTTTTTATAAAAAGTATCAAAACGAGCAAAATGATAAAACCACTACCATCTGATATCTTTACAATGTCAACTAGCTCGTGCACCTTCAATTTGCGATCGTTCATGACCAATTTGTGGATGTTTTCTGGATTAACAGACTCTTTTGGGCGTTCACTGCGCTCTGCATCATTTGTGCTGGTACGACCACGTTTAAATTCAGCAATCCACTTCTCTACCATTTGTCTCGATGGAGCAGAATTCGGATAATTTTTATCAAGCCATTTTGGTTTCCACTGTATTTTTTCATCAAAAAGCAATGCTTTATTAAAACTCGAAATTCACTTTTTTTTTCAATAACAAAAGTTGCTTCAAACAAAGTGCTATAACTCACGAATCAATAGTCAGATTTCTGTCAAATTTATACACGTATCGTTTGAAGGTTAGTACTAAATAAAAATCATATGGAAAAATTCTAGTAACGCCATCTATGTGTCATCCTAAGGACTTATTGAATGACCTAATAATATATATATATCCAATCGGGTTCTCGAAAATGGCTCTAACGATTTCGCTAAAAATTGGTGTACTTATCAATTGTCATAAGTTATTAGTTGTGTCTAAATTTTTAATCCAATTGAAATAAAGGAAGGGGGTGTAAATTAGTCATGTCGAAAAATAAATATTTTAATCCTTCATATTTCGTCTTCGGTAAGTCACAGAGTCTTGAAATTTGAAACTTAAGCTATTTAGAGGCTACAAGAAGTACCAGAAGATTTTGGTTAAAATAGAAGTACCTGGAGTTGATGTTTACGTGCAAGAATGTACCCCTGCGTTTCGTAACCATAAATCTCAAAGCTACGAAATTCGAAACTTAAGCTCGATATAGGCTAGAAGGGGTACAACAAGGTTTTGGTTCAAATCGGAGCACCGTAAGTAGACATTTACATAAAAGAGATTTTTCGTTTTTTTTTTTTGTTTTTTTTTTTATTTTCTCAAAAACGGTAGTAACGATTTTTTTAAAACTGGTGTACTTATCAAGTGTCGTGAGATTTTAGTCGTGTATAGATTTTAATCCGATTGAATAAAGGAAGGGTGTAAATTAGGAGTGTCGTAAAATAAATATTTTAAAAATTCATTTATCGTCTTCGGTAAGTCGCAGAGCCTTGAAATTTGAAACTTAAACTATTTAGAGGCAAAAAAGTTACCGAGCATCGCTCGGTGCCCCAGGCAGTAATATATAAATGAGGTCCAAGCAGGAGATTTTTCTAATTTTCCAACCGTTGCAGCAATGCAATCAGAGAGGTATCTATTGCCGATAGTATTTATCAAGATATAGTTTCCTAATTGAAGGAACATTTGTCAGAAATTCAAAAAAGATTTAATGATGTGAGAAATATTAAGAACTGTTTTATTCTTGTAGAAAACCCTTGTCATTTTGAAGACAACGATATGATTTCATTTAGCCAGTTTGGATTTTCTAAAACTCAGTTGATGAACGAAATCATTGAACTAAAGTACGACACAGAACTCTAAGCTCATTTTTATTGAACATCGTGAAAAACAGGAACATATTGAATTTTGGACAAATGTGCCTAATAGCTATAAAAGTTTACGAGACTATGATCAATTTATTTTGGCAATATTTCCTTCAACATATCTCTGTGAAGCTTCATTTTCCAAAAATAATTTTTATAAAAAAATAAATAAAACAGACTTAAAAAATTAAACGCAACAAATAAAATAATAAGAATTCAAAAATCAAATAAAATACACTAAATGGTATAAAATAATTTTAAAAGAGACAGAATTCAATCAATCTTTTTCGGACAAATTCTAAGATTTTAGTAGAAATATTATTAAATTGCGATATCAGAGGGGATTCATCCCCCCAGGAGTCGAACCTGAGAACTAACACGCTATCCGGGCAGTCAGCTCACGCCCTCGAGACAAAAACCTCTCTCTGAATCGCAATATATATATATATATGATATAAGCACAGAAATTTTTCACTCCATTCTTCTAGAACGGAAATTAAAAAATTTAGCTTAAAATGAAAAATAATTTTTTCATAAAGTCCTCTTATTTAAATGTATAATTAAAGTTTTGAGCATCTTTTTTTGAAAATAGTTGGTAGTTTTTTCAAAAATCAGCTGGGGGATGAATCCCTCTGATATCGCAATTTAATAATATTTCTACTAAAATCTTAGAATTTGTCCGAAAAAGATTGATTGAATTCTGTCTCTTTTAAAATACATCTTGGTTAATCTGAACCCGAGCTGGTTTTTTGAAAAAACTACAAACTATTTTCAAAAAAAAGATGCTCAAAACTTTAATTATACGTATAAAATAATTATCTAATTTAGTTACAACTAAACGAAGAGATTTTACATGAAATCAGTTTTTGAAGTCGGAAGTACGTTTCGCTTATTATAGTTTGTTTAGCACCGACTTCAAAAAGTGATTTCATGTTAATATTTCGTCGTTTATTTGTAACTAAATTAGCTAATTATTTGATACCGTTTAGTGTATTTTATTTTATTTTTTAAGTTATTATTATTTTATTTGTTGCATTTAATTTTTTTGTCTATAATATAAAAATCTTTTTCTTCGTTCCCTAATTTAATTTAATTAATAATTGTCTTTCGACGAGGCCTCGTTGTGATTGCGCCCCGGGGCAAAGAGAAAAAATTATTTTCGACCCTTGGGTTTGTGATCGATTGGGAGGCGTTTGAAAATAGTTAAATTTTAATCTATTAAATTCAACTATTCCACTATTTAAAAACTGATAATGAATGATAATTAAAAAATAATAATAATATTGTAAACAAATATTTTTTGACATTTATTCCTATCAATAGAATAATGAGAAAGTTGATTGTTATTGTTATTTAAGTAAAATAGTGGAATAGTTGAATTCAACCCTTAAATGCATACTGTTGCAAAAATGCAACATCCCTATTTCACCTTACCTGAAATGCTAAAGAAGTATTTTATTTCTGTACATGCATGTACTTGCATATTGGCAACAGTGTTTTTGAGTCGATGTAATACAAAAACTTACTCATATATGGTACCAAATACCTGCATTGGCCTTTAAATTATTGGTTGTCAGCTGTTCCTCGAGGTAGTGGTTTTTACATATTTTTCTCTTGCTGTAAAACGCAAATTTGATTCAAATTTTGTGAAAAAAATAATTTTGTTATAAGAAAGGTATGTTCTTTATTTGTAATTAGACAAAAATAATTTGTTTTTTTTGTATGCATGCAGAAATGTATTTTTATGCACGTTGCATATATTTTTTATGATAATGATGAGAGAAGGAGTTACACCAAAAGGTGCAACCCCTAAAGGCCTAGGTTGGCCCCTCCATCGTGAAAAGAAGAAGAAAGAATTTTATGGGTTGGGCGGGGGTCGAAGGTATCTGTGGATACGGGTCTTAAATAGCTGAAGGTTATAAGTCGCGGGAAAGATGGTGGCAGGGAGCGAGTTCCAGTCTCTGGAGGTCAGAGGGATAAAAGAGTTGGCGAAAGCGCTTGTTCGACTTTTATCCAATTTGACAGCGAAGGGGTGCTGAGCGTTAGAAAACCGCGTGTTTCTCGTAAAGAGGGCATTAGGGGGATAATTGATTTCAGCTCGACTGAACAGACACCGTGATACTATCTGTAGTACAGGGAAAGGGCAGAAACGGTTCTTCGGTGAGCCAGGGAGTCGAGTGAGTTGGTTAGAGCCGGGTCTCCTATTAGTTTAATTGCTCGCTTCTGAATTGCATCCAGTGTAGCAAGAGAATGCTTGGAGGCACCCCTCCACAGATGAGAGCCATATTCAGAGACAGGGACGAATTTGAGCCTTATACAGTATAAGAAGTTGACTGGGAGTATAACAGCGTCTAGACCTAAATAGGAGACCAAGCTTGCGCGCTGCAGCTTTAGCAGTGGTTGAGATATGGTCATTCCATGAAAGGTCAGACCCTAGAGTTACGCCTAGCATTGAAATTTTATCCCTGAATTCTAGTGAGTTTGAGTCGAATGATATGTTTGGGAGGTTTCTGTCGACGCGCCTAGAAATAAGGCAACACTGAGTTTTCCCTGCATTGAAGTTAACTAAGTTTTGGGATCCCCAGTTTTTAAGTTTGCATAAGTCTAAATTAATTGAAGAGGCAATGTCTGCACGGTTTTATGCGATGCAGGGGCGTTATGTAGGGTGCTGTCATCTGCGTAACAATGTACCGGATTGGAGGGCAAGTTTAGAAGGTCGTTGATATAGATAAGAAAAAGCGTAGGGGAGATAACCGATCCCTGAGGAACTCCAGCGTTGGTGTGGAAGGGGGAAGATGATATTCCATCGATGACAACCTTAATACTACGGTCTGAAAGAAAACTTTCGAGCAACTTACAGAGTTTCGGTGCAAGGCCGACGGAGGTCAATTTGGCAAGAAGATTTTGTGCCAGACCATATCGAAGGCTTTTGAAATGTCTAGAGCTACAGCGAGGGTCTCATTCCCGGCCTCCAAGGTTTTATTCCGATATGCAGTTACATATGCTGATATGTCACGATCGACCGGGATTGCCTAAAGCCGCATTGCCTATCGTGGATAAATTTATTTGACTCTGATGTCGTAGAACTTGCTCGATGATCGCATTTTCCATGATTTTGGATAAGACAGAAGTGATTGCTATGGGTCGATAGTTTTTTATGTTGGAAGAATCGCCTTTTTCTTAATTGTGTGGATTCTGGCTAGTTTCCAGTTAATAGTTTAGGAGTTATTTGATAATTTTCATTCGTGCGCCCCCCCCAAACCCCCTTCTGGGGTCAAAATATCAAAAAGTTATATAGCTAAAAACGTAAGTTAGAAGACATCTGATGTAAATATGAAATTTCATAATAATCCCTTGAGCCATTTTTACGTGAATCGTGAGCAACTTTTCGGAAACGAAGGAAACATACAGTCATACAGACAGACAGGAATTTTGTTGACGGTGTTTTTCGTTCATAACTTTGCTTGAAACGTGTGCAACCAAAATTTGGCGTGATTTGGATGCAATGTACAGACAAAACCTTAATTTTATATATAGAGATACGATTATTTTCAATTAACTTCAAGTCGGATTTTCATTTGCTTTGAAATCAGATTAATAGTTAGATTCGTTGAGTGAGGCAAATACATGACTGACTTCACAGGTAGCACTCGCCATACAAAATTTGTGGCGCAATCAACGTTTTGACGGCTACATAAAAAAATCTATATAACTACCTAATCCACGAATGGGTGGTCCGCAAATGATACCTCACATTGTCCTATGTAGCTCTCGACCAGAAAAAGTGTAAAATCGACCACTGCTTTAATGGGATGGAGAATAGGATTCACATCTCCTCTAATAAATTTTTCATTTGAGTCCTGATCATGCCTTTTACATGCTTTTATTTGTTTGTGTAGATAGAATTTTGTAGTCGGATTGTGACTTCTTGTTCCGAAGTTGATTTTTTTTTTGTAATTTTGTACATTCCTGTATTTGACAACACTGTCTCATTCTCATTTGAAGGAATTAATAGAAAAAAATCGTTTGCCCCGGGACCCACGACAAAAGGGAAAACTGCCGACATGTATTCAAATGTTTGTAAAATTTATGATTCCAGCAGAAGCACACTCTTATTGTCTCCTTCAATATATGTGCAAATTCTGCTACTCTCGGCACAAAACTTTCAATTTAATATTTGTCCATTTGGTTTAATGTTGTTTGTGACGTTCTCTTCAGTTCATTAAGCTCATTTTTACATATTGTAAGAATACATTCTAAATTAAATAAATGAGTTGAGTTTGGCCCAAAGGTATAGAATCTTATTTTTGACCTTCGAGCCCCATTTTGGCTAATTGGTTTTTGCAATTCTAGTTCTCTAGGGCTCTAGTGGCCACATATTATCGTTGAGTTTGATTCAAATGCCTGAATTTTCATTTATGACTCTCTGTTTTGGGTGGTTTGTTTTTGCATTTCTAATAACGTAGGGATCTAGAGATTATCTATACAAAACCACACACACATATATACATATACATATATATATACCTATATATATAATACCTGGAGGACCGATCTTCGCTCGGTAATTTGTTTGTTTTTTATTTAATCAACCACTTGTTTTATTTTGATTCAATCACCTGCTAATAATTAGTTTCATTAAAAAACTTATCAAAATATTTTATTTCCAAAATTGAGACCTGGCATTAAGTCGATTCTTCCATATCTTCAGCAATGGTTACCAATAATAATAATCAAAAGTTTAAAAATTCAATACCAATTCAATTCAATTTATTCTGAATTAGTGGTTTTCTTTATCTTTGGGAAGTAAAAAATTGATCGTTTAATGCCAAAAATCCCATGTTATTTAGAAGGGAAACTTACATTGCTGTGAAGCAAAGGTTAAAATTGAGATAGAGACTTGAAACTTGTGGGATATTTTTTTATTCATTTGGAACCGCATGAGCCTCTGGGAGCATAAATATTCGAAAATATCCAAAATAAGGGCCATCCATATATATATATACAGGGGCAGTCAGAACCCCCTCCTCCCAAGAGCAGGCCTCATGGGATGATTAACGTCAACAACAAACCGTTCCTTATGGCAAACTAACCGCAATTAAATATATTTCATATGTTTAATCAAAAATTATGTTATTTTTTAATATCTTGAAGTACCTATTTTAGTAAAAAAGTTTCCACTAAATATTTTGCTTCGTGGATTAACCCCCCCCCCCCCCTCCATGAAACTGAATATATATATTTCTTATACAAGTCCAATATATATTTATATCCATTAATATACACAATAAACATCATAATATACTAGGTATACCAGTATGAAGTGAGCGTTTTTTTGTGAAAATGAAACACTAATTTTTAATGGGAAAGTAAAAAATTTTTATTCAAAGTATTGACGATTGCTTTCTACACATTTTGACCACCTTTCTGGCAATTTGTGGATACCACGCCAATAGAAATGTTCGTCTTTTGAATTAAACCAATCAGACACCCAATTTTCGACTTCTTCGTAGGAATCGAAGTGCTGCTCAACCAATGCGTGTCCCATCGATGAAAACAAATGTTAGTCGGAAGGGGCCAAGTCTGGTGAATACGGCGGGTGGGGTAGCAGCTCCCAGCCAAGTGCTTTGATTGTATCCTGAACCAGTTTTGCTTTGTGTGCAGGCGCATTGTCGTGTAACAAAATTACTTTGCCGTAGTTCTCCAAAATCTCCAAAATAATTTAAAAGATTTTTTTTAATTTTTAATTTTATTTCCTCTTTGTGAAACACCACTATAACCCGTTAAATAATAATTCCTTTGTTTAATATGTTTCACTATAAACCAACACCGCTTTCCCTAAACTTTATTACTTTGCCGTGTCTTCTGGCCCATTCTGGTCGTTTTTTGATCAATGCCTGGTTCAAATTGATCATTTGTTGTCTGTAGCGATTAGTATTAAGAGTGTTACCAGGTTTTAGAAGCTCGTGATACACCGCACTTTTCTGATCCCATCAAACACAGAGCATTGCCTTCTTGCCGAATCGATCTGGTTTTGCAGTCGATGTTGATTGTTGTCCCGGATTAACCCATGATTTTTTTCCTTTTAGGATTCTTAAAATAAATCCATTTTTCATCGCCAGTAACAATTCGATGCAAAACTGATTTTCTTTCGTGTCTTTGAAGCAAAATTTCACAAGTGTTTTTTCGGTTTTCCATCCGCCTTTCGTTCAATTCATGTGGCACCCATTTTCCATTTTGGATATTTCCCATAGGCTTTAAATGGTCAGAAATTGTTTGCTGTGCAACATTTAACATTGCTGCCATTTCCTTTTGACTCAAAGTATCATCTTCATCCAATTCGGCGTCTTCAAACTTTTTTGGTGGTCTTCCACGTTCTTCATTTGTCACATCAAAATCATTATCTCTGAACCGTTGAAACCATCTTTTGCATGTTGCTTCTGATAGAGCATGATCACCATATGCCTCGACAAGCATTCGATGCGACTCTGCAGCACATTTTCTCAAAAAATTAATGCTTCCCGCAAATTATCACTTTGTGGTACAAAATTCGACATTTTTAACACAATGAAAAAATATGATGTTGTTTGTTCAATGACTTGATGTATATTAAATATGTTAAACAGATGTCATACCAACCAAACAAAACAAAAATTAAAGCTCGTTCACGTTAAATGTTCCCTATCGACACATTTGTATCTTAACGCTCACTTCATACTGGTATACCTGGTATATATATTTCCGCGTATGGGTTCTATGTTATTACTGGATTTGCGGCTTTCTCCGCTTGGATTTGTGAGGTTTTCTCCCTAAATTTATATATATTCCTTTCTTAAAACAACTATTTTACAAATTTCTTAAAATATCCATTGATAAAGGGCTAATTTCTCCAGAAACGTTTTTATTACAAATAAAAGTTTTCAGATTGTTTTTTTACAAAAGATTTGTATTTATATATATATATACATTAAATGTTCCTATATATATATATATATATATACAGTAAATATATCAAATGTATTTTTCCAATGCTAAAGAGACACTGCAAGAGCAAAAGTTGATTGATTTATATCGAAGAAAGCAGTGCTGGCTGAACTTGATTAAATGTTTAAAGGGAGAAAAAAATTTCAATCTCAACTAATCCATTAGGACTGGAATGATTACGCAATTAACGTCGAAAAGTTCTTGAGTAGAGGGGTCTCTCAGCTGGACTTCATGGCCAGGTGTTTGTGAGGGTCTCCTCTCCTTCGCCTCATCATTCGGCCAAATGAGAATGATCCGATTAACTCGTTGATTTATTTTAGTCCCAGGGTTTCGACCCCCTGCTGGGCCATTTCACACTAGTCAAGTAGCGGGGGCGGTTCCCCGGGGGCCATACCTCATCAACATTGCGGTACTCTTATCGATATAATACGATAATGAAAAAAAATAAACAAAAAAAAAAAAAACAAGAATGAATATCTTTTTTTATTACTTTTGATTTATTTTAACTTCTCATTATAATCATAAAAAAAAATTGTATGTCCAGTAATACGGAAATATGATCAGTAAATTTATATTTGAAAAGTTCAGAAGCGAATTTGTCTACCTTTTGAAAATGTTAGTAAATACTATAGTCTAAGAGCTAGTATCTATGTATCTAGACTTTTCAACCAGAGGATGCTGTCTAATAAAAAACCTTTATTTTTTGAAATTTTATTTTAATCTTAGCTTTTTTATCAAATTACATCTAATACATTAACGTTTTGGTTATTTTTCAAATCTAACATTAGATTTTTTAAAAATATCATCTGGGACCTTCGCTCCAAATGGATACTGCATTGTGTGAGTGAAGGTAGGAGTCAGAAATTAATTCTTATTGACTTAAAATCCACAGTCCCTGAGATGCAAATCGACCATCTTCCACAATGAATAAGCCTGTCCTAATAAGAAAATCTTCAATTTCTCCTAATTCTATTGCTATAAGCAAGCTAGGACTTGTCTATAGAACTCTTAGTTATTTTGGATCTTATATATTGAGAGTTCATAGAAATGGACTATTCTAAAGATTCTCTAATCATCTTTATTTATTCCTTTTTTGGCCTCAGCGAGAAAAATTTTATTCGAATAAAACTTGTCTGGACTTGTCTTTGACATGCTTGAACTGGTAGATTTACCAGGCAGGGACTTCAAACCTTATATCGGCATCTTTTCGGAAAAATGATTCATTTAAGTTAATAGGTATAATGAATTGAAAAAAATTTGCCGAGAGTAGAAGAGCTGGTAATTCATAAAGAGAAACAAAAGAGGTTGTCGTCTACTTGATGCAAATAAATCCACAATAATTGTTTAATAGAATAAATTAATGGGGTCACCAGTATTTTAGGGAACAAATTTTCCTTACTACTATAATTCATTTTATTAATTAATTTCATATTTTTAACGCTATATACCATTCACACACTTTATTAATACCACTAATTGTTTTTCTTAATACATCTTCTTACTACTATTTTATTACTATAGGGGTAGGAAAAGATCCTATAATGTATATAATTGAACATTTCCAAACTGTTCTTATTTTCTATTATAATTATCCTTGAGTTGAGAAAGGCATATTTATATTATATAAATAGTTTATAAATAAAGAAACATATGGAAAATCAACCTTTTCATAGTCTTTTCCTATGTGTATATTTACACGAACCATTTCGAGGTACTTTCGACACCACACCCCCCTATAACTCAAAAACTATTTGACCTACACACTTTAAATTTTTGCATGTCTAATAAGGCCCACTTGAACACCTAGAATACCAAAATTGTTTGTAGTTTTATTAATTTCTGTTTTATGATTTTTAATAGATAATTAAACAGATAAATTAGGTACAAAAATATGCAACAATATATTAATATTTCATATAAATTAACAATTATGGACTAGGGGGGCGTTGAAATTGTTGTTCTCTTTTAAAGGGGGGCAATGATCCAGAAAAGGTTGGGAATCACTGGACTAAATGATAATGACTGAGCGAGCAGCCTCGCGAGGCTGCCTCAGGCATTTGCCCCCGAACCGTCCTGAGTGAACGCAGGAAACGACCCGAGCCCTTTGAGCATTCACAAAAACCGACAACCGATGGATCGGGCCGAGGCCTTTGAAATAATTTTTAAAACAATGAAATTAATAGATGTTATAAAACAATAAATTTAAATGATTAGTAAATAAAAAATAATATTAAGGAAAACTAGCAGATATACTACCATATTATCATATATATTATTCGTAAAGTGAGATATCAATGTTTTCTTGTGCCTAATGCAAATATTATATTAAAAATTGTTTGCTATAAAAGATAATAATCATATCAAATTATTTAAATATTAAAAAAACAAAAAATTGCTTACTATCAGCTCATTAACTAAAACCTTACAAGATTGGCATTGTGTACTCCCAGGAACCGTTTATAGTTAAAAAGATAAAATTTAGTACATTTTAGGATATTTGGGTACCAATTTTCAGCTCATTAACCAAAATCTTTCAAGATTGCCATTTTGTACTCTCAGGAACCGTTTTTAGGTAAAAAGCTAAAATTTGGTGCATTGTAAGATTTTGACTACTAATTTTCAGCTCATTAACTAAAACCTTTCAAGATTGGTATTCTGTACTCTCAGGAAACGTTTACAGGTAAAAGCAAACGAAAATAATATGTATCTTATAAATCGATATTTACTTTTTACGTAATTGATATTTTTTCATCCGAGAAAATAAATAATTCGAAATATTCGAGAAAACATTTTTTTGCAATTTAATCCGCCAACACGTCTCAACTTGTCTCGGCTCGTTTGAAATAATCTCGAGTTTTCATCATTCAAAAATCTATTAAAATTAAATATTTCTAATTGGAAATAAGCAAAACGGGCAATTCTAGAGCAATTGAGTACTAATACTATCTAATGCAGGCCTGATTCCTAACCAGCCTGAATTGCACCGCGTGCCGATTGACGACTTAAAAATTTCTGAGGATCAGCACATAAATAAATAAGAATAATTAGATACAATTTTTTCAATATATTTTTTTTCGAAATCTGCCTTCTACAACGAAATTTGAGTATCTTATCAATTTTTATTGAGAGTTATTATGTTATTAATAATATTAATTTGAATGTTGCGATACACTGAAAGTGTTCAATCAGTGTAAATGTGGAAAAAACAATACTACAACCAGATATCAAATGAAAACACACATTGATCCAACAACAAAATATATTTGTATGGTAAAATAAACATAAAATATCAAAATTATTAGTTAAGTCGCATAAACCAAACAATATTTCAAATTTTATTTTAAAATAACAAACAAATTTGAATGGCTTTTTCTTTTTTTCTGTCTGATATTTGCGTTTTTCTAAAACTATTTCATTATTTAAAATTTACTATTATTATTTAATATTTTATTCTTCGCGTAATTATAGAGACCCTTAATTCTTTTAATTCCTTTCATGCGATTTAAAATATATTTTGAAATACCCGATAAAAAACAATTCGCCATATATGAGGAGCCGCAAGTAAGTCCGTCGAGGGCTGCATGCAATCCGCGGGTTGGCGAAACCTGGTTTAAAGACTTTTTAAGGAAATATGTGAAAAAATTTAAACATTTTTAATGATTTATATATACCTACGATAGATCAGATGGTTGGAAAATAATATTAGGGGTTTTGAAGGTTGAGAATTTGGGGGTTTTCCATTTTGATTCTGCTTCTTGTTTTGAACTACTTGAATATTTGAAAATAAAATGTTTACCAGTCGACGTCAGTTTATGATAAGATAAATTATGAAAATTTTATCCGATTCCCATAGAGGCTAGACTTTTCAGATTCTAGAATATTTGTAAGTGAGATTCCCATAGATGGATTCTATTAGTCTTCAGCAGAAGTTTGCTTAAGCCTAGAGATGAAATCCTTTCGACATCTATATATCCTACTTGAAGTTGGAAATTTCATTCAACTTAACAAAAACTATATTGTAAAATTCTGCTCAATTATTATCAATTATACTCACAATTAAATATTGAGAAAATACCTCAAATCAGGCGAAATTTTGAAAAATTGTTACATTTTTCAAAGCTCAAATACACTTAGTACTAATTTTCAATCATATAATAAGAAGAAAAATACCCTGCCAAGCTTAAGGTGATGATAGAAAGCAAAGTATAAAAAATTCTATATTATACAGT
The DNA here is from genome assembly GCA_024734495.1 of Forficula auricularia. Taxonomy (NCBI): domain Eukaryota; kingdom Metazoa; phylum Arthropoda; class Insecta; order Dermaptera; family Forficulidae; genus Forficula; species Forficula auricularia. Next base: position 7,465,664 of record JALMQS010000140.1, on the reverse strand, counting down.
AATAAAAACAAACCTTTTCTTTCGATTTGCTCCCCACTTCGCTCTTTTACCCTCCCTCTCGGGCGCTAAAATCCTCTGCTTCATTTTTTCTCGCTGGGCTGCCTACCCTACAGGCGTTTTATACTATACATTTAAAACATCCGACAGGGTGCAATGGAACTCACATATTGAAGATTTTGTCATCAAAATTCTTAATTGAAGAGACAGAGAAAATAAATTGATGTGGCCCCTCTTTTATTTTTAATATTTAATAAAATAATTTATAATAATAATCTGTGAAAAATTTGCTTCATGTATTATTTATGTATTCTTTTCAAACATATATTTTTTATAATAATTAGTCTTATACACCAAAAGGTAGGATTCGATAAAAGGGCCACTTTAATTTAATCAAATGGAAATTTCAAGGTCAATCAATCCGATTATCTAATAGTTTGTAAAGAAAAAATAAGCCATGTTGTAATCTGCGGAATGATAAATTTTGAACATAACCGAGGCCATATCAATAATTGAAATTCACTATTATTTTTTAATATGTTATTTTTCATGTATTTATAGGAAACAATATTTCTTTTAATTAATTTAATGTGATTTAAAATAAATTTTAAAATACCCGATAAAGAACAATTTGTCAAATATGACCACGGGCCGTAAGTAAGTCCATCGAGGGCCACATACGGCTCGCGGGTTAGCCAGGTTTGGCCTAAATCATCTACATATTTCAATTGAAAAACTAGTTAAAAATTTTTAAATTATCCCTGACGTTTCGTCTTCAAAATATGGAGTCGTTTTCACGTATGTTAGAGTTAGTGTCACCTCATCCGATTGATATGGTAAAATTTTTAGTTTTAGAAACTGAAAAATACTGAATATATAGAAAAAACGATGAACTAATTTCACCATATCTGAACTACTAAATCAGAAAGAATTTTCCAGTTAATCTAACTGACCAGAAAAACTTTACGAAGACAATAAGAAAACTATACTAGATGAAGGAGGAGGTATCAGCCAAAGATGGAATCACTGGGTTCAATAAAACACCTTTAATGAGACGTTTCGGCCTAAATTTTATTTGGCCATCTTCAGTCAATTAGGAGTTATACACAAAATGCGGTACACATATGTGATCGAACCAAGCCTTGTCAAAAATAAAAATTTCTTTTAGCTTCATGCGAATTTTTAACGTGCCTGGACCCAAAAGTTTCAGAATGAAACTTTTGGGTCCAGGCACGTTAAAAATTCGCATGAAGCTAAAAGAAATTTTTATTTTTGACAAGGCTTGTTCGGTCACATATGTGTAATTGACAATTTGCTTGAATTTTACCGAAATGAACTGAAAAATGAAATAGTCAAAGAAGACTATCGAGAGTTGATAAAGCTTTGGATTACATTTTTAGTCAGAGGCTCAGAGAGAAAATTTCAAATTCGACCTCTAGGTGCCATTCACCATGCTCGACGGATGGCTAGAGCGATTTAGGAAGAGAAGCAATTTTTATTACGTTGCGTACAAGAACGTCAGAAGATTTATCTTTACTGTAAAAAGCAAACGTTGAAAAGAAAATTTATATAATAATGATTTCTAAATATTAAATAGGTATATCATTTGGATATATTCGTGTTTGATTTACGAAATAAATAGAAAGTCATAGAATTGAAAATCATCGGTTCAAATACCCGAATGAATTTAGATAAATTCGTATTGTTGTAATAGTAAGCAGTTCACTGAACAAACGAACCAATTATTTTACATGAATTAATGTATACATTGTATTTAAGCTTCGACTTCGGAGATAACTTCCCAACCATCGACTGTCTCTGATCATCTTTTTAGTCCTTGTTTTTAATAAGAGGAAAAAACTAATTAAATAATAAAACCTCTTTTCCGAGAATATTTTCGAGTTCCAGCCTATCGATCTCTGAACTGAACAAACGAATAATTAATAATAATAATTATAAATTTTATTGAACCAATTATTTTACATGCATTAGCGTATACATTTTATTTGAGCTTCGACTTCGGAGATTACATCCCCACCATCGACTGTTCTTGATCTTCTCAGGCTTGCGATAATGTTTTTAGTCCGTGTTTGGAGTAATGAACAAAATCGAATAATAATAATAATAATAAATTTTTATTGAACCAATTATTTTACATGCATTAGCGTATACATTTTATTTGAGCTTCGACTTCGGAGATTACATCCCCACCATCGACTGTTCTTGATCTTCTCAGGCTTGCGATAATGTTTTTAGTCCGTGTTTGGAGTAATGAACAAACGAATTCTTAATTTGAATATAAATCAAATTATTTGTAATAAGCTATAAGTTGTTTTTAAAATAAGTAAATTGATTAATTAAATTAATTAAAATAGAAATACTCATGTTTGTTTGCTTACTATTTTATCTCAATAAAATCATTTTAAAAAAAGATAACTTCTGCATTTTTTAAATGGAAGCTCACAAGCTAGAGAGACCGAAATTTAATCGTCTTTACTCGAAATTCAATTATTTTGACACCAGACGAACTTTCTTCGACATTCAGTTCTTGAGTTATCGTGGGTATCGAAATCCAGACAGAGATACAGTTTTGGTTGAAAATGATTTTTCTCCACATTGAGTGAATTCAAAATTATGTCTGGGTAAAAGCGGCCAAGTGCGAATAGAAATCACGCTTCTAGGTCCTGTAGAAAAGTATATTAGATTTATAAGCATCCGTAAAGCGAAAGTACAAATTATAAGATGTATAATGTTTAATAGCAATTTAAAAGATTTATTCAACAACATCCTACTCGACAGCGTGGGGGTGATTTTATTATTTTATTTTTTCAAAAAGACCTCGTAAAGTTTTTATTTTCAGCTTTGATGATTGGACTAACTCTGGATCAACTAACTCTAAATAAATGCTAAATTTCAAGATCAGAATGAATAATTTATAAACTACATGACTGAAAAAGTTTAGATAAAACAGAAAGTCTCGCTATAAGGCATTCGTTCTTTGCCATTTTAGGTAAGAAACTAAAAAAAATATCCCCGTTACAAATAGTAATTTTCATTATGAAGGGGAGAGACTAAGTAAAACTCGTATAGTGCACCTAACATTTTATTTTAACAAATTACTTATTTTTCAAAAGTGGTTGAGAATTTTATATATTTTAGCTTTGGTGGATTTTAATGCATCCTCTTTCAGTCAAGCTCAATATGAACAGGATTGAAAGCTCGTCTCTTGAGAGAAGAGAGTGCGTTTAAAGAGGAGGTTTTTCTGCCTAGCCGAGTGAATTTACAATCCAAAGGTCACAAGTATCTATCAGGGGAATGTTCTTTTTCCAAAAAAGACCACTGAACTTTGATATTATTTAAATCTACCAAATTTGATTTGAGTCGTATCTAAAAAACATATTTCTTCAAACTTATAGTAAATGAATGTTTCCAAATAATTACATACTTTTTATTAAAATTAAATTTATGAAAGTAACTACTTGAGAAGAGATTTTTTTATTCAAACCATTTCTAGGGTGATTTATTTCTACCTAACTTTTTCTCAATCCTCTTGAATATAGAATTGATACCCTCTCTAAAATGTAATAATAACTCCTATTCATCTTAAGGAGTAAGTATAGTAATACATTGGACTTGTAATAAATCATTGTGAAGGGGATGGAAATCTTACTAGAAGTGGATAACAGTTAAGAGGATTAGATCTCTGAGACAAGAAGCAGAGAGAGAAAGAGAGAGATATTTATTATCTAACTTAAGTTGTTTATTATAAAGTTAATAATTAGCAAATAATCCCTTATTATTATTATATAGAATTTAATTATGAAAAGTTTTTGTTTTGCAGAGAGTAGCAGAGTTGTTGATTCGCAAAGAGAAACAAAGAGGTTGTCCTCTGCTTGATGCAAATAAACATACAGACATATATATCGAGATGATATATCTGTATATATATATATATATATATATATATATTATTTATTTGTTTGAGACTATAGTTTCGAAGACTTGGTCTTCATCATCAGTCTTTTTATTTATAAATTTGTTTTTCATGGAGACAATATCGTATGGATATTAAAAGTTTGATGTTCCTTCTTCACTGGTGGTCAGCTTAGAGTTCTAAGCTGACCACCAGTGAAGAAGTAACATCAAACTTTCAATATCCATACGATATTGACTCCATGAAAAACAACATTTATAATTAAAAAAGACTGATGATGAAGACCAAGTCTTCGAAACTATAGTCTCAAACAAATAAACAATATATATATACAGATATATCATCTCGATATGTATGTCTGTATGTTTGTTTGCATCAAGCAGAGAACAACCTCTTTGTTTCTCTTTGTGAATTTAATTATGGACCAAATAATAGCAAGGGTCATAAAAATAAATCGCATGGAGCTGTATCGGACGATATAACTGGGAAATCTAATTTTTTTATAATATTCTTGCATGAAAACAACAATACAATTAATGCATTTTTTTTATTCTGAACAATTTTTGATTTACACATTAGTTCAAAAATTAATAGAAAAAATTATTGCTAAAAGAAAATTTTACAATTGTATAATGTACATATAAAAAAAAAATAATAATAATGTCTGGTCAGAAAATAGATCCATTGTAAAGAATGATAAGTCGGTCTTTATAAAAGATAGGTACCGATCTATATTGGTATATTTTACAGAAAATATTGAGCGATATGATCAAATAGGAAAACTTCGTAAACGAGTTGAAAAAAAGAGACAAGTTAAGAATGTATTTTTTTTATTATTATTCAGTTGATTAAATTTTCAAGAGAAATTTCCAAAAAAAAGTATATAGATATATAATAAATGCTTGTTTTAAACCAATCAACTCACTCTGATTCCCTTTTTCAAAATTAATAGTTAAATTTTTTTTTGTTCGAATTTACACAAAATTTTGTAACACACCCTCTCATCAACAGACATTTGATAAAATAATTAATATTTCTTAAAATATAAATCTTTCGATCCTCACTATACAGAGGCGACTGTGGGTCAGTGATCAGATTGTCAGGCCGAGGTCCCGGAGTATGGTGGTTCGAGACAGATTTTCAGTCGCCTCCTCTTGAAAATGAATGGTAAACTACCAAGAGTATAATTGCTTAGGCAACCTCTCCAAACTAGCCGTTCGGAACCGGCGTTAAAAAGTAGGTTCCATATATCTGTGTAAAACAACTAAACGCACTCAGCACAGGTATATGTGGAGAGGAGTCGACACAAATATATCAAATATTTATTAGAAATAAATAAAAAATAGTTCTCTTTTTGGATTCGTTTAGGAGGCATTTTCCATAAATTCATTTGCATATAAGATTGGAAATATGATAGTTGGAGTTATCAAATAGAAATGAGCTATTACAGAAAAGTCAACTTTAACAGAAAAAAAAAAGAAAAAATTCGATAAATTAAATTAATTGAAATTGTAAATGATTCAAAAATAGTTTACTTCTGGGAAGAGTGGTCCCAAATAGATTAAGCTACTTCATATTACTTCCTATAAACACAACTTATTTTTCCTCTGAATACATTCAGATCATTTATGAAATAAAAATTTAAATTAGAACAATTATACTTACATTATTCCAATGGTTATTCTATTTTCCATAAAACTAAATTTTCTTCAAGATATATCAGCGTCAAAACTTCAAAGTATTAATGGTTGCTCTGAATCAGACTGGCATTTGTCCGACGCAAAGCATCGTAAACATATACAAACCCCCGAGTGATTCAGAGCGCCTAGCGACTTCGTGCTCTCTACTGTACAGGGGTTTGGATGGACACCACGGAGCAAAACGATATCCAAACCCCAGAGTGATTCAGAGCATCGTTCGGAACGTCTGCTCTGTACTACACAGGGGTTTGGAAATACGCGTTCGGGCATGGCACTATAAGAAGAAGAAGCTCACTATACAAGGCCTAAACCCTTGCCTAGACCAAAACGTCGTGGATTTGCTCAATTTTCTTTATCAAAATAATTTCAGCTGTTTTTAACCAAAAACAAACAAACAATTCTTTATGAAGATTTTCAATACTTAACCATACCCTGCCTGTATGGTAAAGTAAAAAATATGTAGTGCATTTTCTTGTAAAATATTTTTGGAACAGTGATAAACGATAAGAGTCACGTTATAATTCTTATTAAATTAGTGGAAAATTTAAAAAACATGAGTCATTATGAAGAATAAATATTATTCGAATTCCATCTGAATGAAATTGTATAAAAAGAACGAGTGGAAATATTTGTGCACATCCTATTTGTTCTTATGTTTGGAGAGCCTCATCACCTTTATGAAGAACTAAGGGGTGGAATAGACGAGAATAAAGGTAATACAAACCTTTGATAAGAACAATATGGTGATTTTGGTATTTTTTGTATCTCTAGAAAGCCTGGTTAATTTTCCTAAGAAAAGAGTCTTGGTGACTTGTATTTTTGACAAGAGTTACGAAAATTAAATATACGTTTATCAACCCTCTTGTCTTTGCTCTACTAAATAGCGTGGCTCTTATCGAGTAAGTACTTCCATTAACAATTTTCCTTTAATTATATTCGCTTGGCAAGTTGATTGATTATAATTTTTAAGCAGGTGAAAAAATGATCATGGCGAGAGAAGCTATAATTATTTTTTGTGAGAATTTATTGACCTTGATTGGAAAGTTTTTTAGACTTTTTTCAACAAGTTTTCGAATAATCAATCAAATATTAAACCAATTTTTCATGAGACCCGATTTTTTTTTAATCCAATTCACTCTAAACTTATAAAATATGGATAGGAATATATATTAAAGAAAGGAATTAGCTCGCGATATTTTTTTTTTGCTCTTCTTTGTAGTCTAAGTGATTTATTTTAATAAATGATTCTTTACGATGGTGAATTTTGATTTCAAATGGGAGTTTTTGAATTGAGAAAAACTTACAAAGAGATTTATAAGATATTTCATATTTAATTTGAGATTTAAAAAAGGAATAAATAAATGTCATAAAGAAAATGAATCAATCTCTTAGCCCGACATGTTTTTTATGTCCCCGAAATCATTTAGTTCTTAAATTTAATTATATAATAAAATGTATATATTGAGAGAAATATCACCATTGCCACTTGTTGGAATATTGGACATTAAATATCTCATTATTACAACTGCCTTTGGCATGTCTGGTTAAGCTCGATTTATTTATCTAAGGACGAAACTGTGTAGTCGAGACTTTAAGGTTGTCTTCAACTTTTAACTGGGACCTGAAACCTTGACTAGAATAAAGAGACTAAAAATAAAGGACTTGAGCAACTAAATTTTGCAATTTTCATGGGCTTGACGTCTCAAGAGGATCACTATTCAAAATTCTAAACCAAAAAATAATTTGTTTACATGTTTGTAGACAATTTTATAAGTATTCCTACATGTTGTTTGAAAAGTTCTCCGATTTTTCAAAGAACTTAAACAGTATAAAGCTGCTATTTTAATAAATAAACTAACATCACCAAAATATAAAAAACTTTTAGTAGACTAATATCAATAAAATTAAACAAAAAATCTACAATAAATATTCAAAATTGTTCTCTTTCGCCTCAGTACATTTGCTAATTCGCTTCAAAAATTGCCAATGATGGTCGCAGATTATTTTAACAGTAATTTAATCTTAGAGACTCATCACAGACGATTTTAGTATTCCCACGAGCTAGTAATAGTTCGAGAGATCTTCTGGTCCAAGAAAGTCCACACCGAGTTTTCCATTAAGCTCAATTCCGACGAATTTGAAGGTCAAACGTATTGACCTTAAAAGCTGAAAACAACTCTTTGGAGATTGCAATCGATGATCTGGCTGCAGTTTCGAGGTCCAGTCCTGCTAAATCGAAAACCCGTCTCCATCGAAGTGCTGCATCGCCCACGAGCTCAGGACGCTTCGAAATATAATATAATCTGATGGTAGCTAGCGGCATTAATTTTTGAGTTTCTCTTATAGAACATTTCTCTTCGAACATATTCGAAATTTAAAATAATTACTATCATAGGAACCGAAATTGACTTCAAATTTTCACTTTACCATACAGGGTATGGTCAAGTATTATAATCGTGCATGAAAAAAGTGTTTTTTTTTATTTTTTTTGAAATTTCTAAAAAACGGCTAAAACTATTTTGATTAAAAAAATTGGGCAAAACCATGGCATGTCGCTCTACAAAAAATCCCTAATAAGTGAACATCGAAAAAATTATATTTTATGAGATATTAATTATTTTGTCAAAATATCTGTTAGTTAGTCTGTTAGTACGTGCGTTACCAAATTTTTGTAGACGAAATAGCTTAAAAAGTAGTGTGAATATCAAAACCAAATTTAATACGTAGTTTTGAGGCATTGAGATTAAGAGCTGATTAGATTTTAGTGCATACGACCCAAAATTAAGGGGTGTGGAAGGGGGGGGGGTTAAAAATTAAAAATCTAGGCCATTTGAGCAAACTCAATCAAATTTTGTATACATGATCAGTGGACACCCAGAAGTCAAAAATGCAAAAACTAACCTTCCAAAATGAAGGGGGGAAGGGTCAAAAAATGAAAAGTTTGGGCCTTTACCAAACTCAACCAAATTTTCTATACATAATCAGGTGGGGCCCTAGAAGACTAGAAAATGCAAAAATTAATCCCCCAAAATGGTGGGGGGGGGGGTTAGGGTCAAAAAATGAAAATCTAGGCCCTTGTAACAAACTCAACCAAATTTTGTATATATAATCCGTGGGCCCCCAGAAGTCTAAAAATGCAAAAACTAACCCCCTCCTACATGAGTATAAATAATTTTATTAAATATTAAATATAAGTGAGGGGCCAGCTTGTATGGTAAAGTCAAGTGGATGGCCACATCAGAACATGTCAGTTTATTTAGGTTGTTTTTAGGCTGTATAGATATACATTACACAATATATACCGATTCATAAAAAATATAGCAGTTCTCTAAATAAATTTATCGTATTTATTATACCTTGCAATAGGATCATAATTCCAAACTTACCATTTGCGAGTCAACTTTCGTTTAATTAATATTATCTTAATAAAAAAATATAATGTGCTTCCTATTTATTCCCATTTATTTTGAATAGAATCAAGATAAGCCATAAATTTTTCTCGTTTATTAAAACATTTTTCATTCTTGTTTTTTGCATATTGTAATGAGGATTTTTTCCTACAGATATTTATTTCACCTATCTTTTTTCGCTTCAATATATTTTCCCTCTTTAGTTAAATAAGTGTATAAAAAATCAGCCCCCGGCCATGATATTAATCCCGGTTATAAAATTATTGTATATCATTTTCTAAATCCTATTCAATGATTTCTGGCTATAAAGATTTTTATAGCCATTGCAACAGACATGGCGTATTTATAGCAATGTCAATACAGAAAGAGTGGAACGAGGGGATTTTATACTGAGATATAAAAATGTATATATAAAAGTCTTCATCGTTCGAAAAGGAATAAATTTGTTCTAAAATAAATGTCATTGAATTTAAAATTTTATATATGAGCTTGAATAATTCTATAGGTATAAGCTATACCTATATCATACATTATTTAGAAAGACTTTACTCTCTTCTCTTAAATCCTAAATCAAAATAAATTCATTTTTCTTTTAAATTATTTCGTTGTAATCTTAGTGTAATTCTTCATGAATTATTATGTTAATAATATATTCACTAAATCCCCTATTCTCACAAACAATCAATGTACTATCACAAATAAAAAACAAAACACACAGTCATACAGATTGAATCATTTATAATTTTTATTGTAATTAATACATGTTTCGGGTCTAATGGAACCCATCCTCAGTTAATTAAAATTGAATTTAGACATTCCTCTATATATACCCTTCACACATATTTATCAATTCTGATGAACAAAGAGAAAGGCAATTATACCTTGAAAAAACAAAATAAAAATGAAAACTCAGAAAAATGTAATCCCTAGATAAAAACTCTATATTGGTTGCTAAGTTTAAAATAAAATTGGGTGTTTAGATTGGAGTGATATTTATTTATGTATAGATTCTCTAATATAAAAGGTTTATAGGTGTTACTCTCCCGTTGAATGATTTTGAAGTTGTCTTCCCTTATATCATGTCCAAATTCAATAGAATGTTTTGTCATGCCAGAGTGAAATATGTTATTATTTTTCTTGGCGTATTTATGTTGATATATTCTGTTTTTTAGTCTTTGTTTTGTATTACCAACATACAACAAAAAGATGATCATTAGATTGGAAAACAACAACTATCCATTGAATTACATAAATGAAATAATTGACAAATATGAAAAAAGAAAAGCATATAATAGGAAAAGAGATAAGAAGGAAACAACTTTAACTAGATATATCACACTAGCGTACATGGGCTACAAGGATGTGTTTTTGGATAATTTGATGAAGAATCAGGATGAAACATTCAAGTTGGTCTACAGTTGTGAGAAGAAAATATCTAATTTACTAGACAGACTCAGGGTAGAATTAAAACCGCGGATTCAACGAATTCGGTATATTTTTATAAGTGTGATTGTGATGAACTGTATCAAAACTTAATAAGTACGTTGCCCAAAAGAATTCAAGCCGTAATTAAAAATAAAGGCGATGTCACACAGTGGTAAAGGTTTTGGATTTTTTATATTTTCCTTGTTTTTAACAATTAAAAAATAATTTTAAGTTAAATGTTACAATAAAATGTTTTAAATTGTTTAAAATGTTGTTCCAAATGATAATAAAAATAAATATTTAAATTAAATTTACCGTGAATTAGCATAATTTTATTTAAAAAGAAAAAATATTGGTGGGCCTATTGAGATGGGACGGGGCTCGTTGACATTTTCTGAAATTTAATTGTGATTTCTGAAATACAAGTGAGATTTTCTAATATTCAATTGAGAAATCTAAAATACAATTGTTGTTTTCTGAAATACCCATGGAAAAGGTGTAGTTCAAAATATACACGGGGGATGCGTTGGTTTTGTAGTGGAATAGATCACTAAGCATAAACAAAAATCAATCAAAAGATAAGTCATATCATATACCTTTACCGCTAAATAAATATCAATATAGGTCAATTTCAAAAGACAACATAAAGTACTAACTATTAGAAACAATATTTTTTTTATAACTCATATAGGATTTCTGTCAACGGATTTTTTTTTCTATTTCTTTAATACCTTCGCGATCCATGAAAATCTTATACAACCCATAGGTTGAGAAATGCTGGTCTAAAAAACCTTCGGCGGGCATCTTACTGGCTAGGGAGCGTGTTTAGAGATTTTAGATTTTAAATTATTTTTAAATTAATAAGTTGTTGTAAGTAAATAAGGACACTAGCTTATGTAAGTATTTTTTATAATAATAAAACTTGAGTAAGATACGAGGTAGGTTTCAAAAAAAGAAATAAAACAAAATTGAGTTTTGAATTCGATATATAATATTTCGGGGTTAGCCCATCATCAGAGTCTAAGAAAACTGATTATACCATATTGGAAAAATAGTTTTACAAGTAACAATTTTTAAAACTTGTGCAAAACTATTTTTCCAATATATAATCAGTTTTCTTAGACTCCTGATGATGGCCAACTCCCCGAAATATATCGAATTCAAAACTCAATTTTGTTTTATTTCTTTTTTGTGAAACCTACGTCTTATCTTACTCAAGTTTTATTATTATATTAAAATGTTTCACCTAGAACCAACACCGAACTCCTTAAAAGTTATTAAGTATTTTTTATTTTATGCCAACGTTTCGTCAACTTTGTTGACTTCCTCAGGGCTCAAACAAATTAATTTCTTTGCATATTTGTCATTATAACAACAAAGTTCACGAAACGTTGGCATAAAATAAAAAATACTTGCATAAGCTATAGTCCTTATTTCCCTACAACAACTTATTAAATTGTAATGAAGGTAGCCCAGAGGTAGTGGTGAGTTAATAATATATAATAATAATAAATATTATTAATCACAGGAGTTTTTAAAGGGTTAAGTGGTGTTTCACAAGTAAAATTAAAAATTAAAATCAAATTTTTTAATTATGTTTTTGGTGTTTTATTTTAAATACTCTACATATATTTCTAGTTTTTAGCCCATAATCAGGAGTTTGAGCTTACAAAAGACCCCCCCTCCCCATATTTTTTTGAAGAGTGGCCAATTTTCATTTTTTTTTTTTTTTTTACTACTGGTTCACCCGAAGTACTAAGTATTTCTACATCTTTTATCATCCGAATTGGATTCTTGAGAAATATCTTTTTTCATTAATTTTAAAATAATTTAATAAGTTGCTTTTCATACTCATTATTAAATAAGGCTGAAGAAATGCAGAAAAAGAAAAAAATTGAATATATTATACTAATGTGTGCATATTTGGAGATTTTAGATTTGTACATTTTGCATATAGTTTATTTAATCCACCACTCGGAGGTCATTTGAGTGACCGCCATTACATCTCTTTAGTCAATCGGAGAGATCACGACGCCATCGCCGTCACGACGTTTACCAAATATTATTAAGTATAGATATAGATATTTAATTTATTTTTATTGAAAATATTAAATACTATCTTCAAGGCCCGCCTTGGGCGGGCCTTTTACTAGCCAGGGGCTTCGCCCCCTGGACCCCCATTGGCTGCTTTTATTGATGTTTTATTAGTAACAGAGAATAAATATAATTGTTTTATTATAAAGTCTTAAATAGATATAATTTGTGAGATTCTATTTAACTGTAATATACACTCATAACAAATAAGATGAAACAAATATTTAAAATGTATTAAAAATCCACTTGTTATCATTAAGGGGAAAATAAAAAATGTTATATTATATGTGGGTATTATTATAGATAAGAGGAGCCCAGAAAATTACAATTATTATTCATTTTATGAACACAAAAGTATATACAATCTATTTATAAAAAATTATCTTATTCTCAAGCTTGAGTTGTTTATCATAAAAAGAATTTAGTCTTATTGATTTTAAAGTCGATTCTTCCACGTTTTCAGTAGACTTGCATTTATAGTCAAAACATCAAAAATTGGAATGCAATAAGTTATTCTCTCTGAAGTATTAGATAAGAATCGATCGTTATTTTTGATTTTAAGTCGATTCCTCCATGTCTTCAGCAATGGTTACTAATAATAATCGAAGGGCCAAAAATCGAATGTAAAATGGTTATTCCTCGACTGTTAAATGAGAATCGATCATTATTTTTGAATTAAAGTCAACATGAACTGCAAATTTCAAGTGATATCTGATTAATAATAAAGAAATAAACATATTAATATTTCAAATGAATTTGGATAAAGTTTAGGAACGATCCGTTGCAGTTTATTTTTTAATTTTGTTTTCAAATGTACTAAAAAATATGATAGTTTTTTAAATCTTTGTTGCATTATTAAATTCTTCAACGATAATGTGGTTAGAACTATTAGAATAGATATTTCCAAAAATCTTAAAAACAGGACAGTTTTTTACTGAATTTTTCAATTTTCGGGCAACTTTTCCAATTTTTTACGTATTAACCTGAATTGGACTATTACAAACATTAAAAAAATTAGCCAAATCGGTCCAGGCATTTGAGAGAGATCTGCGCTTACAAAGAAGCAAATTCATTTTTATTATATAGATAGAAATGTGTTAAATTTAAAATTATTTCTATTTTTCTTATTAAATTTTAATTCCTTCTTCTTCTTAATCTTCTCAATAGGACTGCGCCTGTTTCTCCAAATGAACTCGATTTTTACTCAGGGTGTACATTTAGGCCCGCTTTCCATCTTTTTTTGGCCTTCCTCGGATTCTTACACCCTGGGGACGACATTCTTTTGCTACTTTTGCCAATCGGTCCTCTCCCATAAGATCTACATGGGCTGCCCATTCTCTTTTTCTAATACCGACCCAGTCGACTATATCTGGTATGCCAGCTTATCTCCCTTAAATGTTCACTGCGGACTCTATCTCTTAGTGTTTTCCCCTGTATAGTTCTAATTATCCTCATCTCGGTTGTTCTGAGAAGTTGTTGAGTGGAAATTGTATCTGCCCTTGTCTCTGCAGCATATGTCAACGCTGGGCGCACGCTGGTCTGATAAATGCGAACTTTCCTCTCCGCTGACATATATCTGTTTCGCCATATTAAATTGTTCAAACAGCCGAATATTCTGGCTCCTTTAGTCACTTGAGTTTTGACTTCTCTCAAATTCCTATTGCTCGATATTTCTAGTCCTAAATAGTTGAATTTGGAGACTTGTTCTAATATGGTATCTCCTAGTTTTATTTCACACTTTTGGTTTGCTTTAGAGATTGACTAGCTGCAAGGCCCGCCTTCGGCGGCCCTCTTGTTAGCCAGGGGGCACCCCCCTGGACCCCAACCCATGAACCCCACCCTCACACTCCACTCCCACCCACCACACCCCCTGAAACCTACCCAGCACCCCTACCCCTCAAACCATGCACCCGTGCCCAACCCACGCCCCAACACCAGCTCCCCACCCACCTCGGACCCCCATACCACGAACACCAACCCTGCACCCCCTCGTGGCCTCCGCCCTCCGTTTAGCCCCCTGGACCCCCGCTCCACCTCCTGCACTCCCCTTCTCTGCCTTACTCCCTCACTCCACCATCATTCCACCCCGCGCACCCCATGCCCTAACCCACCCTCCGCACCCACTTTTTGCATTTCTAGACTTATAGTGACCCACAGTTTATGTAAACAAAATTTGGTTGAGTTTGGTCCAAGAGAAAGAATTTTCATTTTTTGACCCTCCCCCCCATTTTGGGTGGTTAGTTTTTGCATTTCTAGCTCTCTAGAGGCCCAGAGATTATGTATACAAAATTTTGGTTGAGTTTGCTCCAAGGGCAAGAATTTACATTTTGCACCCCGCCCCCCCCCCCCTTTTTTGGGTGGTTTTTGGGGGAAATTTTTTTAAACAAAAGCTGTCAGAAATCACATCCCCTACAACTTTGTTTATTATAAAATTTGCCGTAGGGTTAATAGTTTAGGAGTTATTTTAATCATTTTCATTCGTGTGGCGAGTAGATGGGCATTTTGTCTTCTTTAAAGAGATTTCCATATTTAGTTTTTGAGCCGTCGAATTTTAATTCCTATTTTGAATAATTTATTTTATTTTGGTTTTATTTTTAATAAAATATTAATATAAAAATGCTGAGGCCCGTTGCCACCCACTTTCATTTACTGGTTCAATAGACACCCCTGCATTAACAGCCCATCAAGATATTCATTTTTACGTGAATTTTATCATTTCTTTTTTTTCGCCGTGTCATTCCCATATGTTTTTAATATTAATTATCTAATTGCAAATTGAAATTCATCCATCACAGCTGTTTATGAAATTATTGGATTTCTTTTTGTCTGAATATATTTATTTAGAGAATTATTTCTTTTACAAACAAATAAATAAATAAATTCAATAAAAAAATTGACATTCAGACATGTTGTTCCTTGCCTTAACGCGTGATAAATATTTTTACTTCAAAAACTCAAAAAATATATTTGAAAATTTAATTTAAAAGATGGATATAATGAAACGATGGTTTTGATTTTTTTTTTTTTTTGTAAAGCGGAAATTACTACATCACATCTCGTCGAATGAGAATGAAATTCACCCGATATGATTATGAATTTTGACAAATAAAACTCAATTCGAAACCCGAGAACTCGAAAGCAAGTGAACCGCGCTGATGATTCTATCTGACTCATTAATAGTTATTCTCAATTAATTAGTTTAAGTATTCGCTTCAAAGCGTTCGGAAATACCATTATAAAAGGATACCGTTGGAGGAAAATAACCGACCAGTGATTTCATCTGGAAATAAATATAATAAAATATGATATTTTTTAAAAATGAATTAAGTTTGAATTAATACTTTCCCATACCATCTGCTAGTAATTTAAGAATGCTAATGAATTGGATTCCATTAGAATTGTCTATGGTCGCTGATTCTTCCTTTATATTTGATTTTTTGAGATAGAGGAAAATGAATCAAAAATTTCTCTTCTTCTTTAAGTGCCATCCATATCAGGTTTCCCTGACGTTTCGGGACCTCTCCACATAACCTGTGGTGAGTGTGTTTAGCTGTTTTACATAGATATATGAACCTACTTTTTAACGCAAGTTCCGAACGGCTACTTTGGAGAGGTTGACTACGCAATTATACTCTTAGTAGTTTGCCATTGCTTTCCAAAAGGAGGCGACTGCAAATATCTGCATAGAGTCAGTCTAGAAACAGCATACTTCGGGACAGCGACCCGACACTCTGACCACTGACCCACAGTCGTCTCCAAAAATTTTTATTTACAGAAGTTAAATGTCGCATTTAGTCAATTTAAGTTTTTTTAATTTTTTACATTTTTTTTTATATATTTTATGTAAAAACTATAATGAGAATTTTACACTACCATTCAGCTTAGCTTCCAAAAAGATGATGGAAAACTACAGTATCCTCAAAAATGATCTATTAAAAATTTCATTTCACGGTTTTCGAATAATGAAACTGAAGAAGAAGAAGAAGAATTAGAAAGACTGTACTAAAAAAAAATAGTTGCCCGATAGTTGGAATTCTAATTTATAAATAATAAATTAAATATTGCGTCTTCTGGTATATAAATATACATATTAATTAAATTTCAAAAATCTTGCTATTTTCGTCTTTATGAAAAGATATCTAATAGAAATGTAATTTAATTTTAGTCGAAATTTCGCTCAAAGAATTAGAAGTACACATTGACATTCATTGATAAAGTATGTTTACAAAGAGTAAAAGTGATCTGTAGACATTTTAGTAGATAGGATGAATTTTTCTTAAAAATAAAATTAATAATTTTCAAGACTAAAAATCATCTATTTTTGTATTAATTTTTATTTATTAACTATGTGTGTATTTTAAGAAAATAATATTTTTAAAATAAAACTAGCTTGGAATCACCAATGTAAGCAACTGTTTAAGTCAGCTGTTTAAGACCCACATCAACACATATTATACATTCGACTCCTACTCAGGCAATAAAATCTCTTTCCTTTCTTCTTTTCAGGATGAAGGGGCCAATCCAAGCCTTTAGGGCCTAATAATAATAAAAAAAAGCGCTTTAAAAAATTATCAATTAAATAAACTTATTTTAGACAAATGCAATGTATGTTTTGCCTGCTCCATCACAATCGCGTGCGACCACCCCGACTCCTAATAGAAATAAGCTGACGTGTTCTGATGTGGCCATCCACTTCACTTTACCATACAACCTGGCCCCTCTCTTATATTTAATATTTAATAAAATTATTTATAATCATGTTGGGGAGGGGTATTAGTTTTTCCATTTTTAGACTCCTGGGGGCCCATTCATCAATGGATTATATAACTTATGGTCCCCTAGCCGAAAAATACCTTTTTAAAAAGGATTGATTTTGCCGACTAGGTGGACCATATTTTTATTGCGGTAGAGCTGGGTTTTTAAATGTCTGGATAGCAAGTTTTTATTTAAGGTATTTTAGACTTTTTTTTAGCAGATGGTCTGGAATTTGGGAAAGGACGATTTATTATCGAAAATGAATGTTTTTTTTGGTTAAGATCAATCCTTTTTAAATGTTTTTATTTATTATTAAATCACTGAAGAAAAGTTTTACAAAATAGTTTATAATCGTAAAATGAGAAAACACACTGTGAGTAATAGTCAATTTGTATTACCGGCTTTGAGTCCGAAAATGAATAGTTTGCCTGGAGTTAATACGAGTGCAATCTATAGGGATGGAGGGCCGTACGGATCAACCGTTAGTACTTGGTAACACGTTGGTTAGTGACCAAGATCGATTGGAAATTTTGGTGGGTTACCTGTAACAACTGGTCTGAACTGTTCGAGGAGAGGCTGGTGCCGAGAGTCCGAAAGATGTATTGAACTGTTGGAGGAGTGGGATTGTACCCAGAGTTCCGAATGGTGTATTAAACTGACTTAGGGCCTCGCAATGAGGGTTTTTATATTAAATTATAATGCTGATTCTGTACTAAACGATGGAGCCGCGGGGAGAGGCAAACCATAGAGGCGCCGTGGGAAAAGGATTAGCTTCGTGATTCCTTTGAATCAGCAAAAGTATGGTGGGCCCGAAGGGGATGTTGTGGAAGCACATAGACGTGGGAAAGTTAACTTATATACCAAATTTGGTTGAGTTTGGTACAAGAGCCTATATTTTCTTTTTTTGACCATACACCCCCACCCCCCCCCCCCATTTTGGGAGGTTAGTTTTTGAAATTTTTGTCCTCTGGGGTCTCACTGATTATGTTTACAAAATTTGGTTGTGTTTTCTCAAATGGCCTAGATTTTTAATTTTTAACCCCCCATCCCTCCACCCACCTTAATTTTGGGCCGATATGCACCAAAATCTAATCAGCTTAATCTCAATGGACCAAAACTACGTGTGAAATTTGGTTTTCGATATTCACACTAGTTTTTGAGCACAGAATAACAGAATAACAGACTAACAGACAGACTAACAGATATTTTGACGAAACAATTATTATCTTGAAAAATATAATTTTTCGATGTTCACTTGTTAGAGCTTTTTTGTAGAGCGAAATACCCTGGTTTCGCTCAATTATTTTAATCAAAATAATTTCATCCTTTTTGAGATAATTTGAAAAAAAGAAGAAAAAACACTTTTTTCATCCACGATTACAATACTTGACCATACCCTGTATGGTAAAGAAAAAATATATTTTATATATCTATATAAAACATATATGATAATGATCAAATATTTTTTAATAAATTAAAATCTTTACTTTATTTATTAAATAGTGTCTGGGACACTGAGCGATGGTTTTTGTCTCTAAATAGCTCTAAGTTTCAAATTTCAAGGGTTTGCGAGTCTACCAAAGACGATATATGAATGATTAAAATATTTATTTTACGACACTCCTAATTTACATCCCCTTTCTTCATTTCAATCAGATTAAAATCTATGGTATACACGACTAAGAACTCATGACACTTGATAAGTACACCAATTTAAAAAAAAATCGTTAGTGCCGTTTTTGAGAAAATGAAAAAAAAACGAAAAATCTTTCATTGAAATGTCCACTTACGGTGTCCGATTTCTATCAAAAGCTTGCTTTACCCTTTCTAACCTATATCGAGCTTAAGTTTCGAATTTTGTAGCTCCGAGATTTATGGTTGCGAAACGCAGGGGGTACATTCTTACGGACGTAAACATCAACTTCCGGTACTTCTATTTAATCTAAAATCTTGTGGCCTCTAGATATCTTAAGGTTCAAATTTCAAGACTCTGCGACTTACTGAAGACGAGATAAGAACTAATTTATAGAGTAAAGGGTGTGTAGTTTCACAGTGAATGAAATAAAACTCAAAGAGGTTTATACAAACTTAATATATTTCGGATCATTAGTCCATCATCAGGAGTTTACAAGTTAATACGAGATAAGAACGATTAAAATATTTTTGTTACACCGTCTTCCTTTATTTCAATCGGATTTGACACAACTAATAACTAATGAGTCTTGAGAAGTATACCAATTTTTAGCGAAATTGTTAGAGCCGTTTTCGAGAAACCGATTCTATATATATATACAGGGTGGTGACTTGGCCGACGCAGCATAGCGATTACAATGTTAATTTTTGAATGTGCATTTATTTGCTCCCCTAATTATTTTAGAGTTAAAGTTCTTATAGGTTTTTTGTAGAGAAAAAATACTGAATCCGAACATATTTTTGTTTTCAAATTTTGAAATTTCAGAACCGTAATAATCAACATTATAAATAATTGTATTTTTACAAAAATCACTGAGGCCATCGAATTATTAAAACAAACAAGGCATTTTCATTTGTTGTTTCTATGACGTTTGTTATATTTGAACTTTTTAAAATCAGTTCTTATTAGAATTTATTGATTACCATAATGAGAAACTCGTTAAATTTGAATGGGCTGAGTTTTGTATTTGTCATTGATAAATAAAAATAGTAGATTCACGTAGATGAAGTTTAGAACGAGCTTTTAAATTTTCACAAGAATAATCAACGAAATTATAAGTAATATTTTTAACCGTAATTAAAACACTGAAGGTGTTCTCATTTTCCTCGTTTTCACTTAAATTCTGTGCGTCTTTATTACACTTACAATTATTTAGTATAAAACTTAAACAATCGACAACAATAAAAGTTTTGAATTTAAATTTTTTAAATAAATATCTACATTTTTAAAATCGTTTTTTTGGATTTTTAAATTATGAATTAGACAAAATCTAATGTAATTATCTTTTAGAATTTTAATTCTGCTCAGTTTTTTGTATTCTAATTATGCTCTAAAATAATCACTAAAGACATCACTATTAAACGTCAAATAGAAACAACAAATGAAAATGCCTTGTTTGTTTTAATAATTCCATGGCCTCAGTGATTTTTGTAAAAATGCAATTATTTATAATGTTGATTATTATGGTTCTGAAATTTCAAAATTTGAAAACAAAAATATGTTCGGGGTCAGTATTTTTTTCTCTACAAAAAACCTATAAGAACTTTAACTCTAAAATAATTAAGGGAGCAAATAAATGCACATTCAAAAATTAACATTGTAATCGCTATGCTGCGTCGGCCAAGTCACCACCCTGTATATATACAAGAATTGCTCATTTAATCAAATAAGATTTAGAGCCTAAAGATGCAACCCGCAATACAAGTCGTTCCTTTTGAATGCATACATGCCACTCGCAGGCCACGCTGAGTCTTACATTATGTCATTGACTATTATTATACAGCAGGGGTCGGCAAACCGCTTCTCCCGAGTCACATGCACCTCTTGGAGGATATTATTGAGACTCTTTAAATTGAGTTGACATATAATAAAACTTGTGTAATATTTTTTCCATACATCTTTACCGACATAATAGTAGTAGTAGTAACGTACCGAGATTTAAAGACATCTATAAACATTATTCTGTATACCCAAGGGCCCCTACAATGCTTAATCCGATCCTGTATTCAATGAAATAATGGATAATTTACTATATTAAATATATATATAATCTTACGGGTTTCACTATGCTAAGTATTTTTATCATTGAAAAAGTAAATATATAGTATATAGAACTAACAAAAATATTGTATATATACCTATACAATTTTTGTTCGTTCTAAAGATCTATAAAATTAAAGTATGAAAGAGTTCTGTTTCGTAGTTGAATTAATTTAAAATGAGGTACTTACTGCTGGCTCTTTAGCAGACCAGGTTGTCTACTCCCTAGGGATCAAATGAATTGATTCCCCGTATTGGATTCATGAATAATTTCTATTCCTTTTGCGTTTTACATTAGCCAATACGAAGTATAAAAATGTGAAACACTTTATCATGTTTCATTTTTTTATTAAATAGGGATATATTTTCGGGATTCCTGAATCCGAAAAAAGGGGAGAGGAGCGTGACAAATTGATAAATGATTGATTAAATAAATAAAAATGGATTATACATAAGATTATGTTTTATTTATTTATTATATTAATAGTTAAAAGAACGCCGAGATATGACGACCTGATCTCTGGTCGCAGAAGATCAAAACTTTCTAAGTGTATAAATTTGTTCAGTTCCCCTTTCATATATTATAAATGAATAGTTGGTAAAAGAATAATAATCACACAGTATGCAATTTTCACTCCACAATTGAAATAAATTCAAAATTTCTAAGCATTTAATTAAACATAGTTTACTAAAATAATCTTCCAAGAATTTTCGAAATA
Source organism: Forficula auricularia (assembly GCA_024734495.1). Classification (NCBI taxonomy): domain Eukaryota; kingdom Metazoa; phylum Arthropoda; class Insecta; order Dermaptera; family Forficulidae; genus Forficula; species Forficula auricularia. Next base: position 7,443,897 of record JALMQS010000140.1, on the reverse strand, counting down.
TTTAACCACATATTTTACTTTGTGTTCCAACTGGATTTCTTGCTAGAGTGAACTAGTTATTTTTTTTCTACATTCCTTAATCCAGAAAAAAATCACAAAAATACTTATATTTATATCAAATCCGAACTTAAAGTGATAAAAAAGAAATCAATGATCTTAGCCCATATGTTTTTTTGGTCCTAATATTGAATAAGATACGACCCAATGTCAAATTCTTCTACAAGCCCGTGTTGGAAAAACATTTATTTACTCAAATTTTAAAGTAAAATATGTTATTGAATTTCACTGAAGGGCACTTGTCCAATTCTATTTAAAAGGCTAAAGTAAATAATAAGTACGAATATAAAGAACAAATCATATTGAGAGCTTTTAGGTAGGTAGGTAGGTTCAGAGAAAATAAATTTATACACCATCTGATTTCAAAAATAAAAAAAGGCTCATAAATATTTATTGTTTCCTCCTTTATATTCTCCCTTTTGTTTTCTTCGTTGTTGTAAAATCAGTTACTGGCCATCGCAAGCAGCTGCTTGCTTTGCTTTGCTAATGCATAGAACTCGATGGAATTGATATGAGAGATTTCACGATCAAACTCCCTTGCATGGATTTACCATCCGAATATCAATCACTTATAATCAACCACCAACTATTGATAAAGCCATGATGTAAAAAAATTTAAATTTTTTGCTCAACAAACTTTTTTATTTCAGAAAACAATATAATTTAAATCTTCACTGTTTTTATTACAACTCGAAATATTAATTTTAATTTTATAAAATAAAGATACATTACTTCAATCTGTTTCTACTAAAAAAAATTAATGAAAAACCTTCCTTGAAATTAAAAGATGGCTTAAATAGAATTTAAGGTGCTGGTTTCGATGAGAATAATTAAATATCATGGTTTTATTAAATATAAAATTTATACTGTACTAGATGAAGGAGGAGGTATCAGCCAAAGATGGAATCACTAGGTTCAATAAAACACCTTAAATAAGACGTTTCGGCCTGAATTTTATTTGGCCATCTTCAGTCAATTAGGAGTTATACACAAAATGCGGTACACATATGTGATCGAACCAAGCCTTGTCAAAAATAAAAAATAAAATTTGCTTCATGTGAATTTATAACGTGCCTGGACCCAAAAGTTTCAGAATGAAAGTTTATTGAACCCAGTGATTCCATCTTTGCCTGATGCCTCCTCCTTCATCTAGTACAGTTTCATCACAGCCACGAACTCTAACAATATATTAAATTTATACTAATTTATTTATGTTGTAGAATATGTCTTTGTTTTAATATAAGCGATAGCCGATAGTTTAAATTGGATCTATTTCAGAGTATTAAACATGTAAGTAAGTTTTTGTGAAAAAAATGAGCCATGTAGAGGATTCCAGTGCGAAGTTACAGAGGCGTCAATATGGGTCCCTGTAAAGGGTAGTCTGGCAGTGCACGCCAGCTTGAATCGAACTTGGCTGGGGCACTGCCGCCGTGCCTTTAGATAGTATTCATATTTCATATTAAAAAAAATATTTTTGCTTTTGGAACTATAAACGATTTACCTAATTGCTATGAGATATGCCTGTGACGTGTGTTGTAGTTTTGTAGTGTTTGGACTGTATTTAAGATAACTGGAAGCTCTGTTTTTGTTTTAAACAGATTTTTCCAAATTTAAATGTAGGTATATATATCTTTATTTTTTTTATAAAAATTTATATTATTTTATTATTTTAAAAAATATAATGTCTACTAAATTAGTTGGAGTTAGTGGGCCACAGAGAAAATTAAAATACAAAGATTTTTTTAGTTTACTATTTTTCGAGTCTTATACGTCAGGACATTGACTGAAACAGACTTTGAACCCAATTTATTTTAATTTTAATATGATGGACAGTTATTTATGACTTAGTGTAAATAGAAAGAATTATCAGAAGGATGGAATGGCTTTGGAAGCTTTCTAAAGCCATTCCATCCTTCTGATAATTCTTTCATATTTACACTAAGTCATAAATAACTGTCCATCATATTAAAATTAAAATAAATTCTGTTCCAAATATCATGTGATATCTTTAGTCAATGTTCTGTGACGATGAGTTAAGAGCTCTGAAATATATAGAGTAAACTAAAAGATCTTTTGTATTTTAATTTTTCTCCTTGTGAAACACCACCAACTCCAACCTAATTTAATTTTAACAATGTTTCACTATAAACCAACACCGCGTTCCCTAAATTTTATTGATAATGTCTAAATATTTTAATCCTCCCCCGGAGTGATGACACTTTGAGAGCTTACATCTCCGAAGTGAAAAAAGTTATTCTTTGATACTGAATTCGGCATTTTATATTTAACATTTTTAGAGAGAAATGAATAATAATTGCATAAGAAGTTACATTTTTTTGACAGTCAGAACTTTATTTCAGGGGTTCCCACCACCCCTAGCTTCATGACGCCCTCCCCAGTTTTATGAAAAATAATCCCACCACGCCAGTTTCACGAAAAGTACCACCCACCCCCTCCCCCATTTTATTCAATTTTTAAGAATAAGAAGAGCTTTTTATTACCTACTGTTGAAGTTATAAGACTTGACAGCTTTTATTTTTAGCATATACAAATAAAATGCAACCAACCCCCCCCCTGTGGGCACCTCTGTTTATTTTATTTTTTGCTTATCCCTTAAAGATTTAATGATAAGGCCAAAGGCTAAGGTTCAACTTTACCTATACAAGACCAAGGGACACGACTGAGTTGAGAAGCATATATGTATAGATCTATAGATGTAGGTACCTATGTTTATGTGCAGCAAGTGGTGGACACCTTCATTAATTTCCTCTTAAAAATCAACAAATGCTATTCTCAGACACGAAAATCTTTTATTTCTATATTTTAAATATTATAACTTATAGAAATAAATGAAGTTCACATTTGTTTTTAGCATTAAAAAGAATAAATAAATCACATTTTAAAACTGACCAGGCTTCAAAAATGTGATTAAAAATAAAAATCTCAAAAAGTACCTTTATATTTTTCAAAAAAATTTTAGGCCTCAAAACCCGAGATGACAAGGTCTCCCGACTTGGTATATTTTCCATTTCCGGAAAACGAGCACTTCTGTGCCTTGGTAAGGAAATTACTAATAGTTGAAAAAAAACTTTCAGTAAAACTGTTTTTATTAAATTGATCAACAGACCTATGAGGGGTAAAGGGCAGCCCCATTCCAATTCTGAATCCCTACTCATAATAATACCTTTAATTAAACAATATATAGGTGCTTCTATAATTTTGAATATATTTTTAATTAATAGGTATTTAAATGGTAAAAATATAATATTAAAATGCTAAACATTTTTAATTATAAAATAATGAGAGTTTAATCTGTTATTTGTTGATAATAGGATTGATAAAAGTGCACTTCACTGTACAAAACCGTTCGGATTTCAAATGATTATTCATGGCAGGAAATGATAAATGCATGGGAGGAGAGCTTCAGAGAGACACATTATTTAAAATAATACATTTTTTATTTTTATTCAGATAACAAAAAATAGTTAAGTTTTGCACTTAAAAAGTTTGCTATCGATTGAAGCATCGCTGCACTCGGTTATTTCCCTTCGGAAAATGGAAAAACGTTTGATTTGTTTTCAATAAAATAGAATATGTTGCATAATGTTGTTTTTTATTTGAAATTGTATTATTTTCTTTTATTCCTGTTAAAAGAGAGAGCTGAAATCCCAATTACGAGCTGACTATATCTAATATATATAGTCGACTCTCGATAATTCGCAATTCAAGGGACTATAAGAAAAATTCGAATTATCGAGACTTCGAATTATCAAGAGGAAAGAAAAATAAGCTGACGTGTTCTGATGTGGCCATCCACTTGACTTTATTATACAACCTGGCCCCTCACTTATATTTAATATTTAATAAAAATTTTTAAAATCATGTAGGGGAGGTGGGTTAGTTTTTGCATTTTTAGATTACTTTGGGCCCACTGATTATGTATACAAAATTTGGTTGAGTTTGGTACAAGAGCCTAGATTTTCATTTTTTGACCATACACCCCCCCCCCACCCCATTTTGGGCGGTTAGTTTTTTCATTTTAGATTACTGTGACCCACTGATTATGTATACAAAATTTGGTTGAGTTTGGTGAAAGGGCCTAAATTTTCATTTTTTAACTACCCTCCACCCCCCTTAATTTTGCGTCGATATGGACCAAAATCTACTCAGCTCTTAATCTCAATGGACCAAAACTACGTGTGAAATTTGGTTTCGTAATTCAGACTAGTTTTTGAGCTACCTCGTCCACAAAAATTTTGGAACGAACAGACTAACAGACAACCAGGCAGACTAACTAACAGACAACTAGACAGACTAACTAACAGACAACCAGACAGACTAACTAACAGACAACCAGAATAACTAACAGACATTTTGACAAAATAATTAATATCTCGAAAAATATAATTTTTTCGATGTTCACTTATTAGGGCTTTTTTGTAGAGCGACATGCCATGGTTTTGGCCAATTTATTTAATCAAAATAGTTTCAGCCGTTTTTGAGATATTTTGGAAAAAAAGGAAAAAACACTTTTTTTCATGCACGATTACAATACTTGGCCATACCCTGTATGGTAAAGTAAAATTCGAATTATTAAGAGTTTTTATTTTGAAAATATGTATGATCTTACATAGATTTTATATATATAGCCTCAAGTAAAAAATTAAAAATAATAAAAATGACAAAAGAACAAAAAATTACATATGTATTACCATTGCATTAGATAATAACATACCTAATTAAAAAAATTAAGAATAGTTTTTTGCTAGGAAAAATTCGAATTATAAGAGGGGAAGTAGCCAAGTTCAAATTATAGAACGTTCTATCCCCTCTTGTTACTAAAAGGATTTCGAGTTATCGAGCATATCAAAAATACAAGGCATTTTTTCGATTTACCGAAGTTAACAGCTGAAGAGTTCGAATTATCGAGAGTCGACTGTACTTAATTTATTTTATAAATTTTAGCTAAATCTTTGAAATATATTCTTCTTCTTTCTTAAACGTCTTGTGTCAATGTTAAAGATCAACCAAGGTGCCCTTTACTTAGGCGCTAAGTATACTTCCACCGCTGTTTAACAACGCATTTAGAATATATGATAAATTTATTATTGATCATGTGGCCACACTGATTTATAGTACACTTCTTCTTCTTCAAGTGCCATACCCGAAACGGGCGTCGGCGCCTCTCCACATAACCCTGTGCTGAGTATGTTTAGTTGTTTTACACAGATATACGGGACCTACAATATAGTAGTATACTACACCTTAAAATAGTGACTGTGTCCCTCACAAAACCTCGTTAGTATTTTTTACTTTACATTGCTATGTATCGTGAAGTATTGTAATCGTGCAGGAAAAAAATATTTTTTTGCATGGTATTTTCTAAATATCTCAAAAAGAATAAAACTATTTTGACTCCACAATGCTCTGACAGACGGTCAAACATACACAGATAGTGAAATGACACTAATAAGGTCCCGATATACTTTTTAAGATAAGCCCTAAAAGCCCATCTGTCTTTTGAAAAAGAAATCCTCTTTCCAATTGAAAGTAAACTATTTTTGACAGTTTTCCTACTTGTCAGAGAGTGTCATTTTGTGACTTCCTTTATAATTAAACGCTTTTGTATGATTCAAAACATCGAAAAAATTTTGGGCACGTTTTGCTGCATTAGCTTAAAGATTATGGTAAGGGATGAAAACTGAAATCTTATGATAGGATGGAGAAACATACGATATGCAAACACCAGTGAAAAATATGTATGGATTAAAGCTGACAGATCTAAAAAAAAATTCTCTTGAACTTCTTTCAAAGACCATTTGATTCTGTCAACGCTTGTGAAATATAAAATCAACGTTTAATTTCCGAAATTCAAAAGGCTTTCACTTATTTTGTTTATTCAATGAAGGTAATTAAAGATAGGAGATTTGATTGTCGTCTCGTGGGAGAATTCGATTTTGAAAAAATGTATCGTGAAGCAAAGTGGAGGCTGCTGGACATATCGATAGTTGCCTAAACTGATTCCATTTAAGGTGTCCTTTGGGTCTCTTGTTTCAGTTTACGAAATACCCAATGTTCTTTTTAAGTCTTTTTTTACTATCATTGATTCAGTTTCAAATAAAACATTAATTTTTGTATTATCGGTCAATCGATAATAAAAAAAGAATAAAATTGAAGGTGTCTAAAACGTTCAATTAATCGGTTAAAAATACTAATACTAGTCAAGTGCGAGACGACAGCACACCTAGATAAGGGCTTTTCAACCGTGGCCCGCAGGCCGCATACGGCCTAGCATTGCATGTGGCCCAACATAAAATCATAAACTTCCTTAAAACATTGAGATTTATATGTAGAGATATATTTATTCCCTTATTCGAAATATAAATGTATATTTGTACAATACGTGAACCTTTTTCCAAGAATAAAATTCATTAAAAGAAAATATTGTTATACGAGCAATTCTTGTATATATATACAGTAATTGGTTTCTCGAAAACAAGAATAAAATTCACTAAGAGCAAATCTTGTTATACGAGCAATTCTTGTATATATATACAGAATTGGTTTCTCGAAAAACAAGAATAAAATTCACTAAGAGCAAATCTTGTTATACGAGCAATTCTTGTATATATATGTACAGAATTGGTTTCTCGAAAACGGCTTTAACGATTTGGATGAAATTCACGGGTATAGGGGTTTTTGTGTTGGCGATTCGATCTTCACTGTCTCATCTTCGGCTAAGTTGTTTTTGATGGGTTTTTTGTTAATTGAAATAATTATTCACAGGTGATTATCGCGATAAAGATGTATATTTACATTTTTATTCAATTTCTTTTTAATAAATAATTGTTTTTTAATTTTAAATCCCACAAAAAGATCATTACAATTATTATTATATATTAAAAGTTAGGCAATTGAATTGATTAGAAATCGAGTTTTAAATCCCACAAACATTATTCTAACTATATTAGAATTTGGCAATTTAATTGATGAACTCAAAAATTGTTATTTAATTAAAAAAATAATTAGACAGTGTTTATTTTATTTTATTATTAAACCAATTATTTTACATGAATTAATGTATACATTGTATTTGATCTTCGACTCCGGAGATTAGTTCTCCACCATCGACTGTCCTTGATCATCTTTTTAATCCTTGTTTTTATAAGAGGAAAAAACTAATTAAATAAAAAACCTCTTTTCCGATAATTTATAATTCCATTATTCGTCCCTCATTTTTCCTTTTCAACAGTGTTTATTTATACAGGGTAGTGACTTGGCCGACGCAGCATAGCGATTACAATGTTAATTTTTGAATGTGCATTTATTTGCTCCTTAATTATTTTAGAGTTAAAGTTCTTATAGGTTTTTTGTAGAGAAAAAATACTAAATCAGAAGATATTTTTGTTTTCAAATTTTGAAATTTCAGAACCGTAATAATCAACATTATAAATAATTGTATTTTTACAAAAATTACTGAGGCCATGGAATTATTAAAACAAACAAGGCATTTTCATTTGTTGTTTCTAATTTTTAAATAATCATTTTGAGAATAAAATCATTGGTCCGAGGTTTACGATTAGCTGTCCTGCAAGGTCCCCCGATCTTTCTCCCAACGATTTTTTTCTTTTGGGACATTTAAAATCAAAGATTTACTCTGGACAAACGTTTCAAAACTTAGATCAACTCAAAAATCGTATACAAGCCGAATGTGATAAAATATCACAATACCAATTAGCAAATGTCAGACGAGAGGTCCACGAAAGTGTTGGGCCATTGTTTAGTGGTAAATGGTGGTTTATTCGAACATTTGCTATGATTGTTATTTTTTGTTATAATTTTATGCATTTGTTAATTATGTTAAAAAATTAAATGCCGTTTAATTTTATTGTTTTAATTACGTTTAAAAATATTATGTATCTATACCTACATATACTACATAATCTGTGGGCCACTACAAGGCTAGAAATGCAAAAACTGGGTGAGGTGGCGGGGGTGATGATGGTGGGGGTTGATGTGGGGATGCAGTGGTAAAGGGGGATGGGGGGAGCGAGGAAAGTGGTTTCGGGGGTGTATATATATTTGGTTGTTGCATTTAATTTTTTTGAAGGCGGCTTTAAAAAATAACATATGTCTTTTCATATGAGGTTATTATATATTATTATATATTGAATATTTATCAAATGCAAATATAAATTAAACCCCATAGCTGCGGTTTCGATCAGAAATCCTATTTATTGGCGGTTAGACGAATATCCATCTAAAAGGTACCGGGGATGGGGGTAGAATAGATTTTCCAGGATCAGACCAACCCATCTCTACATCCCATACGCCCTTTTTCTCAACCCCCAATTGATTCCACGTTTACAATAGATATTACCGTTCCTAGTCGAATATGTTGCATTCAATCTCCATTCTGTGCAAATAAAAAGATCACAGCGAAGTAAACAAAGATGAATGTTTGTGAGGGTTTGTTTATTTTGCTGGAAAATTCAATTCAATTTGCATATATAATTAATTTATTTAACAAAAATAATCATTTTTTTCCAGTATCATATTTTGAAATTTATTTTATTTGGGTATTTCTAATTTAGATTATCATAACCCACTGAATCTGATATTTTTTTATGATAAAGGTGCAATACTAATACCGTACAGGACTAAACAGAACTTAACCGAGTAAAGTGGCAGTGCATTAAGTCAAATAACTTTAAGTCACATTCGATTATTCCAGAATGAAAATGGGTAACTTTCGAAGAACAATCTAGAATCCAAGCTAGATATTTGAAGAATCGTCTTTTGAATAAAATGTTGAAGGTTTTGGGAAAGTTGGAAACACGAGGAAATTATCATCTCTAGAAGTCATATATTAAGAAATTACGGTGATTGACTTGATTTGCTAGTGAGAAATGGGAATCAATGAGGAATATAAAAGATAAAATAGCCGAAAGAAACAGACATTAAATCTCTAAAGAAATCACGTACGAGTGTCATCTGCTAAATCCGTCTAGTCATGAATAATTACTTTCACATTTATATTCGATAGAATATAATGGGGAAGTATTGAGATGGCCTTTCTGCGTCCTAACTCTTTGAGAGCTAATAAAGTAAAAATACATTTTTCTAGGGTGGGTTTCACAAATAAAACAAATATATGTTTTGAGTTTTTGATCTCGATATATATTTCGGGCCATGAGCCCATCATCATCATCAGTTTTCTGTAACTCCCGATGATGGGCTCATAACCCGAAATATATATCGAGATCAAAACTCAAAACACTATATTTGTTTTATTTGTGAAACCCACCTAGAAAAACATATTTCTACTTATTATCTATTAAATGTTTCACCTAGAACCGACACCTAATTCTTTAAAGATTATCTTTGAGAGCTTGTTTCTCAGAGATGAAAAATGTTGATTTCATTTTGTAACTTCGAGATGGAAGGAATCGATACCCTTAATAGTTGAAAATCGGATTAAGGACATAAAACCGGAAATTGTGGTCCCCAGAGGCCAAAAAGGGGCCAAAAATCCATTGGTCAGTGCTTATGTACGTATGTATGTACCCCCCTGCGTTTCGCAACCATAAGTCTCAGAGCTACGAAATTCGAAACTTAAGCTCGATATAGGCTAGAAGGAGTACAGCAAGCTTTTGATTGAAATCGGAAAACCGGAAGTGGACATTTACATGAAAGATTTTTTTTTTATTTTCTCAAAAACGACTCTAACGATTTTTTTAAAAATTAGTGTATTTATCAAGTGTCATGAGTTATTAGTTGTGTCAAATTTTTAATCCGATTGAAATAAAGGAAGGGGGTGTAAAGCAGGAGTGTCGCGATGACTTCAAATAAATGAAAATGTGAAAGTTGTGTGGTGACCACACCAGTTGATTTTTATTGCATGATAAATAATTTCTATTTACCCCCTCCGGAATCGAACCCACCTGCCAAAAATAACAATCCGGCCCGAACGGATAACCTAAGAGGTGGAGCCTTATGACATAAGTATATATGATTCTAAATATTTCAAACAAAAATTATTTTAATCTTTATTTGTAAATATGAGTTGATAAAAATTATTATTCTGACAATTCGGCCTGATACCTCCTCGGGATTTCTTTAGAAATATAATGTATGATTCTATTGCCGATTTGAACTTTTATATCCAATTAGGAATAATAATTCCATTGCCCAACTATTTTTGAAGCTAATCTAGGGTATGGGTATACATTTTGAATCACTACACCACGTAATTTTACAAATGAAGATTACATTTTTGAGTGCAATATTTTGCACGATACCTATGTCAGCCTCACAGGATAGACAAGTGGCCAAGAATTCTATATTATGAGCAGTAGGGTTCGATTGCAGAGGTGTGAGTACACCCATTCTGACATGTAATAAATGACAACTGGGATTTAGTAAATGACACTCCTCTCGTGATTTCTTTAGAATAATTGTTGAGAATTGTGTCATAAGAGAAACTCATGCAATCATTAGGTTTGTAATTGGAACTTCTTTGTTTGATATTAGTAATTAAGACAAATTACTCTAAAATTTTAGCATATTAAGTCATCATCATCATCATCAGCCTGTCGATATCGACAATCCACTGCTGAATATAGGCCTCTTCCATCAAATGGAAGGGGTTGGCATTAAGTCACCACGCTTGCCAGACTGGATTGGTGACTAGGAATCAGATTATAGCCGGTCAAATATCAATGCAGGGACTCGGACTCGAACGCGGGACTCCTGCTTAGAAGGCTAGTGTCTTTAAGCTCTCGGCTAATCCGATTCCCTAGCATATTAAGTATCACTTGGAAATACTTACATTCTAAAAACCGCCGAAGCACAACAATGTGTGGGGTTAGCTTGAATATTAAGAACCGGTTGTCATCTTGCAATTATTTAGCTCAGGGGTCCCCTAACTAAGGCCCATGGGCCAAATCCGACCTTTTCTATCCGATCCGCGGCTACTAATACACAAATATTCCCTATATTAAATATTAATGTCATATGCCTTTTATTAATATAATTTCCGTATAATATGTTAGTACCTGAGGCACCGACCGATGCTCGGTAACTTTTCCTTCAGTTAAAACCTTTATTTTAATATTATTTTTAATTTAAAATTCTGATAAAAAGGTCGATTTTTATTTGAGAGCCGTTTTCAAATTAAAAATACAAACATATATAGTATTCGCCCACTGTACCCCCCACCGCCCGACCCACCCTGAAACCTCGCCCTACCTCCGATCCCCAACCACTGCACCCCACCTCCTGCACCTGTTTTTGATTCAATCCATATGATTCATTTTTATTCATCCAATTGTTAATAAATCAAACCTATCAAAATGTGTTGCTTTTTCAGAAAATTGAGACCTGCTTATGCGAAATATATTTTTAAATAAATTCTTGATTATTTTTTATTCTATTAAATAAATAAAGTTCTTTATAAAACAATTATAAAACGTTTATTAATATTTCTAACGTTTAGGGACAACAAAAATATGTTAAAATCCACAATCACAATATTTCTTCAAGCCGTTTTAGAACAATGAATTAAGGCAACCCATTGTCTGCCTGGGTACAAAAGGAAAAGAGTAACCTTATAAAACCCCTAGAATGGGATTTGTCTACCTGAGAATAATTAACTTGATTACGAAAAAACCCATCAAAATCAATTTTGTCGAAGATGAGACCGTGACAGATCGAATTGTCACCCCCAAAACCCCCTAACCCGTGAATTTATCAGAATCGGTAGAGTCATTTTCAAAATATAACCTATACAAATATACAAACAAATATATATACAAATAAATATACAATTTTTGCTCGTTTAATAGAAGTAGATATCCGGCCCGTCCATAGTTTTCAATGATCACCTGTGGCCATATCTCTTAAAAAGTTTGGGGATCCTGATTTAGCTGGTTGCAAACATACTTGGAAATTAGCTGTTTTTATTTTCAATGTTTCTTATTTTTATTTAAGGAAAATCTTATAAGATCACTCGATTGTCTGTAACTTTTTTATACAACTGAATATTTCAGAAACTAAATGGAGAATTATTTTATTAAACGTTTCACATATTTCCATCTCCTCTCTCCCTTCTCAATTTAATAAAATCATCTTCAAGCCCATGACAAATGCGCATCATAAGTCCGAAAGGCATTTTTCAGATTCCTTGTCAAGTTCTTCATCCCGACCTCCTGCTTTGAATTTAAATGAGAAAACCATTTTAATAATAACTTAAAGAGTAATGATCCCGAGTGCTGATGATGATGTTGAAGCTCAGGACGGCGATGATGTTTATAAAACAAGTTCGGGAGCCTCTAATCCAATTCCGAAACTTTAATTTCGGAATGTCATTTAAGTGTCACTAGGCGTCTATTATAAATTTTGAAGGGATTTTAAAGTTTTAATATTAATTGGGTCCTGTCACTTCAAGACAAGAACAATAATAATAAGAATAAAATTATTCTCATTAATAATATCAGATGAAAAGTTGAGGAGCACGAGAGGCTTTGTTATGTCTTAGAATGAAGATATTTAAGAAATAGAGATTAAATGGTATTAGAAATGAAGAAATAAATGTCACCACACAACACTATAATTTATGACCAGTTTAGTTTTAATGGCAGGCAAATGGTCTTCCCTTCTTTCCATAAAGACTGATATGGAATTAATTGAATAAAGACTGATATGGAATTAATTGAATAAAGACCTAAAGCAATTAAAGTGGGGATGAAATTGAGAATTCTTTCGGAATGGCCAACCATGGGGAAATTTGAAAATTGATTAAAATTTTCTAGTTTATTGACTTTTTTCTTCTATTTTCACTATGAGCAGTCTAAACCAAAAGAATCCTGATTCATATAGTTTAAAATAGTTTTTTTATTTTATTTTAGGGAAAACAGACCTACCTAGTAATTATATTGAATACTAAAAGAAATTATCTTCAATACTAAAAAAAAGAATAGTTTTTTTACCTTTACCATACAGGGTATGGTCAAGTATTGTAATCCGTGCATGAACAAAGTGGTTTTTTGATTCGTTTTCTCAAAATATTACAAAAACGGCTGAAACTATTTTGATTAAAAAAATTGAGCAAAACCATAGCGTTTGGTTCTAAAAAAAGCCCTAATAAGTGAACATCGAAAAAATTATATTTTTCGAGATATTAATTGTTTTGTCAAAATGTCTGCTAGTTAGAACATACCTTACAAAAATTTTTGATATACAGAGGAAAGAATAGGTTATTCTGTAAAATATTTTAATGGCTATTTTATTTGAATTTCATAGGATAATCCAACTCTTGAATTAACCCTATAGTTGTTCTTTCACTCTTTGCTCTTTTTAGAATCAAAAGCCAATCTTGACTTTGGATGACTTTATTTTCTAATCGATTTTTCACGGATTATTAACTTTGGAAATTTGCTTATAGAGAGTCCTATATAGAAAAAGTAAATAAATGAGTAGGTGAAAATTCAAGAATATAGTATAAAAATTTTCCGGCTCATTTAAAAATCCGTCAGCCATCATTACTTTGATGTGCCTGATTAGAATTACAATTCATTCTAATTATTGTATAAATCAAGTTTTTTTCTTTATAAAACAGCTCATACATTGGGAAATAGACAAAAATGTATAAGGTGTTCTAGTGCGAGTTAGACCGGATTTCGTACATTATAATTATAACTTTAAAAATTAGTGTCTATTTGTCGTTAATAAAGAGGGAAATAATAAGTTTGTGGAATTTTTCATAGTTTTAAGTTAAACCATTTCTAAACCCCAACAAGAATGAAAATCATTTAAAATGGCCTCTTTAGTTCCCTTTACACTCATTTTAAAACAAAATAAATTTTTCAAAACATCAAGCACACTTCGAATATCAGTTAGCTCCACAAAAATTTCGATGTTCTATAAAATAATCATATAATTAAAATTTTAACACTATTTTGAATTTCGGGGAATAACTTGTAAATTTCAAGTTTGAATCTTATTTAGTTTACCAATTTCAATAATTTGCAGACGGATAGACTGACATTGTAGCGACATTACTAGTATAATAAGGTCCTGATGTACCTTGAAAAATCTTTCATAATTAATTCGAATTTCCTAATTGATTATTCTTCTTCTTATTTTTTTTTTAATGCGATCGAATGCAAGAAGGATGCACCAGTAAAGATGCAGCCCCTATGGATCTCGAAAGACCCTTGGATTACCGAAGAGAAGGGAAAGTTGATTAAGTGAGAGGGTGTAGACTGTAGACTTAGGTGTCTATGCACTCGGGTTTTGAAGGTTTGAAAATTATAAGTGCTGGGAAAGATGGAGGCTGGGAGAGAGTTCCAGTTTCTTGAAGTCATGGGGATATATGTATTGGCGAATGAAGTGGTCCGGCACTTTTCTAATTTGACCGCGAAAGAGTGTTGGGAGTCGGCAAAACGCGTGCTACGTTCAAAGCATGCTTTTTATGAATAATTATGTTTCTTGAGCCCCAATACATGCCTATTAAATATTTCACTATATCTGAATTAACAGCCAGTTATGCGATTGAATAAATTGATATTTTTTTCGAAATCTTCGATACACTTACATATTTCAAAATATAGGTATAAATGGAATAAGCAACTGGATGAATAAAATAAATATATCTAAAGGAATATATTTATTTTTATTTTTACTTCTTCCGGTGGGAGAATAAATTGAATACCTACAACTTTTCCCATTTTTTCTTAATAATATCTGAAACGGGAGAATTTTTTTCTTGTCTGTATGTGTAATTTGTGTTTGAATTACGACACCCATAATAAATCGAATACATTGATGTCAAAATTTCGTTCTGTTGCTAAAATATTTTTAATTTTATACATATCTCTATATCTCCCCTCACCATCTGTAAAAATTTTGGACAGGTTTACGTGTTTTGAAAAGTTTTCCTCCAATTTTAATTTTGAATTATAGTCCGTTTTACGATAAATACCAACTTCTTCCAAATGGCAATATGCCATTTAGTTTCAGAGATTTGCCGATAAACACAAAAGAGTAAGAGTTTCATTTTCCAGCTTTTGAAGTTATATAGGTACAAATACACTAAAAATGGAAATTTCACTTGTTAAATAATATACAGTAGGTAGTTTGTTTTGTAAAGATAAACCATCTCGAGGGACTAGACCTCGTTGGTTTAACTAAATTGACTTACGTACAAGAAGTGGTTTCAGATTCTAAACAACCCCATTTACCCAATATTATGGGAAGTATGGAATAAAATTTTAAATAAAAAAAAAAAAAAAAAAAGAAGAACAGTGAGAACTAGAGAGCGTTGAGATCGATTTTTCGGGGGTGGTGAGTGTTTTGGGGTGGGCGTTGGTCTGTCGTCGAAAGGCAGGATGGAGGATAAAACCCGACTCCCCCCTCAAACCTCCCTAAACCTGCGTATCCTATACACGTTCGTTTGTGAGAGAGAAAGAAGGGTGGAATAGAGTGGCGGGAAGAGGCCTTGGAATATATGGCTCCTCGAGAGAAAATCTTTGGATAATCCCAGGGAGCAGGTAAGCTGCACTCTAATTTATGCACACTGCCTAATTGGTTGTATCAAACGCTATTTGGCATCTGCTCAAAATGAGACTTTTTTATTTTATCATTCCCTCATCTAGAAAGAAGTAATCCTAGAGGGAAAAAACAAAATTACTATATACCCCCTTTCAAAAAAAAAAAAAACTTAAGAAATGAACCCTTCACTTAAAGAAGATAGATTCAAATTTTTTCAAAAAACGATTATTTATTGTTTTTAAAGAAAATCCGATAAAATTATAATCACTTGTTGCTATTTTAAAACATATCTAGTGAGAAATGTAGACAGATTTTTCTTTATGAGGGAGAGGCTATAGTTTTAATGTGCGGGAAATAGAGTAGCCAAGTCGATGGCATCTTGAATTTCATTCTGATCCAAACATGCATTTGCAATACACTGTAAATTTGCCATGTTCGTTATTGAAGAATTTTTCTTCCTGCATATAGATTGTTTTTTTTATTAAACTATCAGACTAGTCAATTATATAATAAAAAAAAAAAAAAAAAGGAAAAATAAACTGATTCGGCTCGTTGCTAAACTTTATCCAAAGCCATTTGAAATATTAATATGTTTATTCCTTTATAATTAATCAGATATCACTGGCTATTTGTAGTCCATGTTGACTTAAATTCAAAAATAGTGATCAATACTCATCTAATACTTGACGAATAACCATATATACATTGTATTTTTGACGTTTCGATTATTATTGGTAACCATTGCTGAAGACAGATGAATCGACTTAAAATAAAAAATAACTATCGATTCCTATCTAATGCTTAAGGAATAATCATTCTACATTGAATTTTCGAAGTTTCGAATATTAGTGGCAACCATTGCTGAAGACATGTACTTTTTGGCAAAACCGTCCCATGCAAAAATTCAACTCAAACGAATAATACAATTTGGGACTTTAGTTTAGGCCATGGGTTCGGTAATCTTTACCTGAGGACCCTTTGAAGTCGCGCTTGCCGCTTCGCATTGGTTAAAGTAAAAATTATTAGTAAGTTATGGTGCTATGTTGACTTTATTATTGATTGAACTTTGGAGTATTGAATCGAATGTGTATTGGGTTTTATAAATTTTGGTTTCAAACTGGCATGGCTGGGCAACTAGATACTAAGAATGGACCACTGAATCTTTGCATAAATCCCTTGTGCTTCAAGTTGATCTCTTGGAATGACATCATAAGTACTTATAGACTCTCAAGAATTAGGTTACAAAAAGTTGTGCATTTTAATTAAAATATCTCATTAAAAATGTATAATCTAGGTGATTTCAGGAGAAACTTTTTTTAGGATTTTATATTAATTGGAATAATTTTGATTAAGGACACCTATATCATAGGGGCCTCTCTATTTTTAAAGAATAGTGGCTAACCGCTTGTCTGCTCTCAGCAGATATTGGATCGATTCCAGTCAAGAGTGATTTCTTAGCTGGAAATTAAATTAATGGTTGTTATTGGACATCAGTGAAATCAAGTATGTGAATCAATAATAAGCTGCATTTTTAATTAAAATATCTCATTAAATATGTATAATCTAGGTGATTTCAGGAGAAACTTTTTTAGGATTTTATATTAATTGGAATGATTAAGGACACCTATATCATAGAGGCTCTCTATTTTTAAAGAATAGTGGCTAACCGCTTGTCTGCTCTCAGATCGATTCCTAGTCAAGAGTGATTTCCTTAGCGGAAATTAAATTAAGGGTTGTTATTGGACATCAGTTAAATCAAGTGTGAATCAATAATAAGCTGCAAGGTAGAAAGAAGAGTGAACATGAAAGTATTCACTACACTAATTTTCTGAATGTCCTTAACAAATAACCAAGACCCCTCTAATAAGACAAATCGACTAAAGAGGATTTTTAAATATTATATTTTATCATAGATTAAATCTTATTTGACTCATTTCATTTGTAATTAAAAATATATGTTTTTTTATGATAATGATGAGAGAAGGAGTTACACCAAAAAGGTGCAACCCCTAAAGGACTGGGTTGGCCCCTCCATCGTGAAAAGAAGAAGAAAGAATTTTATGGCCTGGGCGGGGGTCGAAGGTATCTGTGGATATGGGTCTTAAATAGCTGAAGGTTATAAGTCGCGGGAAAGATGGTGGCAGGGAGCGAGTTCCAGTCTCTGGAGGTCATAGGGATAAAGAGTTGGCGAAAGCGCTTGTTCGACTTTTAACCAATTTGACAGCGAAGGGGTGCTGAGCGTTTGAAAACCGCGTGTTTCTCTTAAAGATGGCATTAGGGGGGATAATTGATTTCAGCTCGACTGACACCGTGATAGTATCTGTAATACAGAGAAAGGGCAGAAACGGTTTTCGGGGAGCCAGGGATTCGAATGAGTTGGTTAGAGCCGGGTCTCCTATTAGTTTAATTGCTCGCTTCTTAATTGCATCTAGTGTAGCAAGAGAATGCTTGTAGGCACCCCTCCACAGATGAGAGCCATATTCGAGACAGGGACGAATTTGAGCCTTATACAGTATAAGAAGTTGACTGGGAGTATGACAGCGTCTAGACCTAAATAGGAGAAGAAGCTTGCGCGCTGCAGCTTTAGAAGTGGTTGAGATATGGTCATTCCATGAAAGGTCAGACCCTAGAGTTACGCCTAGCATTGAAATTTTATCCCTGAATTCTAGTGAGTTTGAGTCGAATGATATGTTTGGGAGGTTTCTGTCGACGCGCCTAGAAATAAGGCAACACTGAGTTTTCCCTGCATTGAAGTTAACTAAGTTTTGGGATCCCCAGTTTTTAAGTTTGCATAAGTCTAAATTAATTGAGAAGGCAATGTCTGCACGGTTTTTATGCGATGCAGTGGCCTTTTCCATGATTTTGGATAAGACAGAAGTGATTGCTATGGGTCGATAGTTTTTTATGTTGGAAGAATCGCCTTTTTTCTTAATTGGTTGGATTCTGGCTAGTTTCCAGGCCTCCGGAAATATTCCGGAGTTATAGGAGGGATTATATAATTTGGATAGTATAGGAGCAAGTTCAGGGGCGCATTTTTTAATGAGAATGGCAGAGATATCGTCGGGGCCAGCAGAAGAGTTGGTCTTTAGATTCCGGATGATCTTTAGAATTGCTGGTATCCTGAAAACAGTATTTGACATTATATTAGTACTGGAACGGTATGTGGGTGGTTCAAGCCGTTGTTGAACTGTTTAGCAAAAGAGAAAATTCAGGTAAAACCATCTAGATTGAACAATTTTAATTAATTAAAAATATTAAAATCAACAAAATCCTGAATTGATTAATTGACTTCACCTAGCACTTTAAAACGAAGAATTAGGTGTTGAAACGTCGTGCTATATGATGAGTTTATCCCCATATGAATATTCAATATAGGTGTCGTTGTTCTGTTTTACATAGATATGTTATCTCTGTATAAAAACGACGGAAAATTGTAATTTTTAAAAAATAAAGTTGTTTCCAAGATTTTATTGAGCTAAGAATATGCTAAAGAAAGATCAACGAATATAATATGGTGTTTTGTTTTATTGAAAAACTGTTTTGGATAAAGAGTGATAAAATTAGCCACTGAGGAAGTCAAAATAAATTGACGAAACGTCTGACCCATTTAATAAAAACTCTCTGTTTTGATTTATCCAATTCCCTGCTATTCCTTTTATAAAATTTAATATGGATACGAATGATGTAACATTGAAAATATTGTTTTGCCGAGAGAAGCACCAAAAGTTTTTATTAGTAAGAGCATTAGATTTTGTAAAAAAAAACAAACAAACAATGAGGGTGTCTCTACTTAGTTTCAAATGATATAGATTATTTTTCTTCCTTGTCATAATCAAAGATCTCATTCCCCCCACCTCGCAATCAAAAAAACTGGCAAAAAGTCGTTGGCGATCCTTCGAGAAGATATGTAAGCAAAATATCTCCATTTCAGTTTAAGAAGAGTACATCCTCATTTTTCTTATCTAATCTTTGACTACATAATATATAAATAAAATGACTAGTTTTTACTTTACCATACAGGGTATGGTCAAGTATTGTAATCGTGCATGTAAAAAGTGGGGTTTTTTTATTCTTTTTTTCGAAATATCTCAAAACGGCTTAAACTATTTTGATTAAAAAAATTGGGTGAAACCATGGATTTTGGTCTACAAAAAAGCCCTAATAAGTAAACATCGAAAAAATTATATTTTTCGAGATAATAATTGTTTTGTCAAAATGTCTGTTAGTCTGTTAGTTTGTGCGTTACCAAATTTTTTAACATTTGTTAAAGTAACCTTCAAGGCGTTGAAACTTCATCGACTTTAGTTGAGCTATCTTCAGTGCCACTAAGGGGGCTTCTTATGTCATCGCCCTGGATTAGTGATATGTTTTTATATTTTTAGGTTTTTAATAGAGCCGAAAGCCAATGAATACAGTAAAGTGATTGGAGAATATGAAAATATTGTTTTGAGAGAAACGACGTTAGTTTATTACTAAGGTTGTAGAGCAAACTTTTTTTGTTGAGTATAAACTACAAATAAAAATAAGATCATAGGGTTGCAGCCTAATAAAAAGAACGATCTCTGAAAAGCTCTTTTGTTTGAGTGAACTCTGTGATCACATATAACAAGCTATAGCCACATTTATTTCGCATCTATAATCTAGAAAATATTTTAAATTTCATCGTGGTGTTTCAACCCGAAAGAATTTTGTAATTAATAAAATAATTAACTATTTTTATAATAACAAGGGGGAAGACCACAAGGGAATTCAAACACAGATATATATTCTATAAATATTTTTATATTTAATTGAAAATTTACTGGAGCATATAATTCAATCCCCGTCATTTTTAGAATTTCAATACATATTCGCTAATTCTGTTGCATATCTTTGAACGAAAAGGGCAAAGTCGTTGTAAGTCGATTTTATTGGATATTTTCAAAACCTCTATTCAAATGGAAAATTGAATCAATAATCTCTACTCGTCTCTTTTATGCCCAAAATAGAAGATATGCAATATGCAATAAGTTGAAAATATTTCGAGTTTCAATACTGCCAATACTTCTAGAACCTTCTTTCGTGAATTTTTGAACAGTTTTTCCCCCGTTCCGGGCATGCCAAATAATTTCTGTATTTATATCAATAATACAATTATAGAGGGGTCGGTAGCGCAATCGGTTAAATCAGCAACTTTTCTAATCCGATTAGGAGAACATCAACCTAGACTTCATCAGTTCGATCCCAGCAAGAAGCAAAGTGAATTTATTTGAAAATAATAAAAAACCGGCCCTC